>JAQGBM010000038.1:0-21310 GCA_034698405.1 Symphylella vulgaris | reverse complement strand
AAATTTTAATTTCGACCATTGCAAAAAACACATTCGAAATTATACATTTTTACATTATTGGATATTTTGATTGTTTTGTATTTCCGAAAAACACGACATCAAAATTGGGGAAAACAAATTGGACTTTGATATTTTTCCTATGATTCGACCATATTTATTGGGCGCACGGTATAATGTTATATATATCAGAAATACAGTATAATGAATTTATTGTACGAAATTTTATACATTTTCTATACCAAATAATATAAACGTCTATTCAATAATAATTGATATAATTTAACAAGATTTGATTTGGCATCTAGAATTTTTCGAGTCGTGATATAGCAAATTTTAAAGTTGCATCTTTTAACAGTCTACCCTCCATTAGTATTTTTCTGTCTAAAGAAAACTCTCTACCTGATCATCATAATTATCGTGTTACCAGCTTATTACCACCGTGGGCAGCAGATTCATCAACAGGGTTTCGTCTCTTAAACCACTGGTCACCTAAAAATATACACATAAAATTGTATTAATTAATTTTAAAAAAATTCAAAATACCTTAGCAATATTTAAATTAAACATTATTTATAACCTACATTTGAGTACATCAGCCACCAGAGCCTTTTCTAGGCTTGTAATTCTATCAAGGAGAAGCTGATTTTCGAGATTTAGTTTCCGCATATCTTCTTTATGTCTAAAACTCTGCGCTTCCAATTGTTTTTTTAAGTTCTTAACCATTTCTGTTTCACTGTCAATATCTGATTCATCCGTACTACTGACTACGGCATTTTTTCGGCTTGCAGCCTTACTGTTGGTCCTTTTCCTTTTAGTCACCTTGGCTTTATTTCCACGTTGGCTTCTACTGCCCCTCTTTATGGGAGCTAGCTGCTGTTCCTTCGGATCTTTCGCTTCTGCTGAATATTCCTTCCTCAGCCCGTCCGAAGCTGATCCATTTTGCACTGCCATTGGCTGGAGGCCAACAGTAGTTTCTAAAAAGTCTAAACCTAACTGCAAGGCTTTAACTTGATTTTCCTTCAGGTCTTTTTTCTGTAAATTATAATCAAATCATACATCATGCAAATACAGCACAGATATAAATTTAGTAAACATTTTATATTCACTATTTATTTTCCAACCCACGGTCATACATCTACTCTATTGTACGCGCAAAGTGATTATAAATTATGTCATATCATAAACAAAAATTTAGTTGGCAGGAAGAATCTCTTGGATTTGAGCAAATAAAAAATTGCAATATAGGCTATACATTATATCATATCATTATATCTTTTTCTTTTATAACTGATGATTGGGTAACTTACAATAATGCATTATTTAATTAGCATAACTGGAGCAGCAATTAAAATCCTCAATATATATTATAGTTTGATCTATAATAGTTATTAAACAATCATTAACACGTCTGTACCTATAAGTTTATTAAAACAGGCCTATACGGAGTAAGTTTATATGGCATATATGCCAGAAGCTGTATACCCCATATCCCCTATAATCCATACGTGCTAACCCCGAACCCCGGGTAGGGAGTTTATCCCAATTTTAAAAAAATTATTATAAACTAAAAAAAAACTATAGGCATAATGGAGATCGGGGAGTTAAAATGCAAGTGATGCTTGTATGAAGTGTCATCATGCACATAAAATAACCAGCTGTGCTATAATAGCCTACCTGTTTTCTAATTGTTATCTTCGATGGCAGTACATTTTTCTCTTTAAGATCATCTGGCATGTAGCTCACTGGCTTTACAACTAAACGACTATTATCTCTTTCTTTTAGTATAGCTTCTTTACTTTCTGAAACAGTTACAATACATGTAGGCTATAGTTACTTAGTATGGAACTAAAGATATATATATATATATATATATATATCCTATATAAATATTTAAAAAATTAGTGATCACGACAAGATAATACTTACCGCCTAAAATTAAAATGCGCTCATTAAAGTATCCAGCTCTTCCAGTATATTTTTTGCTGCCCGGGGCGATTGAAACAAACGATTCATCCCAAAAGACTCTCATCCATGTATCTTCTTTTTTACCAGTGAAACCTTTTATTAACTCCGTGTTCACAATGCATTCGTTTCCATCCTTGTATCTGACAAGTGCAAAATATGCTGACGTACTCGAGTTCGGCATATTCAGTGAGATTCAATTATAGGCCCTAGATATAATACTATTGATAAACTGGATTTTATATACCACAAATTCCTTAATTTTTCTCGCAGTCGCACAAAGCCACAAAAAACGTGCACATAACGCTCAGGATTTTTAGACCTGTGCTCGTACCGCACGCGAATGTTTTCACGAGACCATATGACGATCGAAGCAGGAATAATTGTGTAATATAGATTTATTTTTAAATTGATATATATATATAGGCCTATATATAGTACTAATTAAAATTTACATATATCGACATCTAGCATATGAATTTTGAAATGTATAACTTTTGTTAGAAGAGCTTAGAAGGAAGCGTTGTTGATTATATCCATGTGATATCATCCATATGCGATGTATGGCGCTCTACCATCATTTCCATCATTCTCTCTCTAATAAAAATTCCCTGTTTCTAAATATAATTGCTGATACTTTATACATTTTCCCCTGTCTATCAATATAAAACAGCAGAATATTTAAAATTATGTTATAATATTTAATATAAAAAGACGATTTTTCCCAGAGTCCGACGTATTAATTAACTTAAAAAATTATAAGTCTCAGACAGCAGAATATCCATGAAATTATTTATTTTAGTCGGAATCAAATGTAAAATAACACGGCATGACATGTTTCGAGTATAACACTCATCATCACGATGGTGATAATATTGTTCATATAGAGGGCCATTTGCCTGTCGCAAAAAATACTTTACTATTATAATTAAGTACTCGCACATGCACACGTCTAATTAACACTTGTTGCACCTCGATATGAGTGCAGCGCTGCGTGTCATGAGGGATTTTGCTAAAAAAATTTAAAATGCCTAAGCCACGGAAAGATAGATCCAAAAGTTATAAGGATTATTTTGACCCCCTGTCGCGGGTTACGCAAGTTCCACCTTCAACGCTATGGGATCAACAAAATAGAAGGAAATATGCCCAGCAGCAGCAGCATGTTGAATCATCATCTACGAATTTTGACCAGACTGCATCTACAGCGAATAATGGAACCAATCCAGCTGGCGGCACAATTGGAAATATTGCTAACACTCCTGCGGGCCCTTCTGAGGTTCATGGAACCCTTGATGGAACCTTTGATGGCATGGAGGATGTTACAGCAGCGGGGCCTGCTGAAGATCATACGCAGCAGGCACCTGCTAGTTGCCCTGTGATAAACATGAATGATCCCTGTGGAATATTTTCTGCAGAAAAGTTACAAGATATGGACTATATTGTAAATCAGAAAACAGGTCTTACAAAAGCAGAAGCTCTTTATATGTGCATAAGATATGCAATTAAATATAACTTAAGTATGGCTGCACTCGAAAACTTAATGAAACTTGGTAACCTGATGCTGGGTGAGCAGGTCCTGCCAGACACGAAGTATTTGATTTCAAAAGTGTTTGTCCAAAAAAGCGAGGCTGCCACATATCATTTTTATTGCGATAAATGTTACAATTATATTTCTGAGGCAAATCCAAACGAAAAAGAAGATAAAACGTGCAGCTGTGGTGAGACAGTGACAGTAGGTGATTGCTCACAACCCAATTTTTTTATTAGCATTTCCATCGCTAAACAGCTGCAAGTTCTGCTCCAGTATGTAGAAGAAGACATTTTACCACGCCAGCATGAAACAGCTGCAACTGATGTCCATCAGCAAGTAGCATCAACAGACATCAATGACATTTCAAGTGGGAAAATATATCAAGATTTTGGTCATGTTTTAAAAGATAAGAACAATTTTTCCATCACGTTCAATTTTGATGGGGCTCCTGTGTTCCACTCAAAAAATTATTCTATCTATCCAATTCAGTTTTCACTAAACGAACTGAATGTGACATCTAGATTTAAAAATATTATGATGGCTGGACTCTGGTTTGGTTCATGCGAACCAAAAGCGCATTTGATCTTTAGGCCATTTATCCAAGAACTGGCACTGTTGGATAAAGAAGGTTTTAGATGGGTTAATAAGCTTGGAGAAATAATCACATCCAAAGTTTATGCTTTGTGCTCAGTGTGTGACAGTAAAGCCAGGCCCATTTTACACAATATGACACAATTCAATGGGTATTATGGGTGCCCGTACTGTCTGCATCCTGGAGATAGGGTTGAAAATGAAGGTGCAAATTCACAAGTTAGGTACTTACACACAGACCATCCTTACCCTTTACGAACTTCACAACAGACAGAGCAAGACGCAAGGGTGGCTGAATCTACTAAAATTAATGTTAATGGTGTAAAAGGACGCTCTGCACTATCATTTATTCCTAAACTTTATGATCATTTCATTGAAGCTGCTCCTCCTGAACCAATGCATATCATCTTGCGTCCTCCTCCTGAACCAATGCATATCATCTTGCGTCCTCCTTGGGGTAAGCAAGATGATAACATCTGCTTGGCTTAGTAATGTAAATGATGCATACTATATTGGTAACCCAACAATGCTAACTTTAATTGATAAAAGAATTAAGAAAATAAAGCCAGTAAAAATGTTTAGGAGGAAAGATAGTTTGCTTTCAAATTTTGCTCACTGGAAGGCCACTGAACATTTTTATTGGCTCTGTTATTTCAGCCTACCTTGTCTCATTGATATTATGCCTGAGACATATTTGGTACACTACTCAAAGTTATCCTCTGCATTCCTATTATTAAACAATGACTCAATTAGTCAAAATGACATTTTGTTAGCTGAGGAATTGTTAGCAAAATTTTCTAAAGGTGTCCAAAATTTGTATGGCGAACTATTTATGACTTTTAATGTACATATACTATCACACTTTTGCCAAGCAGTTCAAAACTTTGGTCCACTATGGACATTTTCGGCCTTCCCGTACGAATCTTTTAATGGTACTCTTTTAAAGTTACACCATGGAACTAGAAGTATCGGACCCCAAATTGTCAAAAAATTTTTGTGGGTATTAAATTTACCTTTATTCTCACGGAATTACAAATTGAGTACTGAAATTGTTGCAGTTTGCCAAGATATATTATTTGGTAAATATAGATCAGCAGAGCCTAAAAGTACATCAGCTGATGAGGAATTATTGAATGGCCTAATTGGTAAATTTAAGGTTTTAAGCAAAAAGGATAATCCTAGCTTTGTGGCAGCTGTAATTGATGATCAGCAAATTGGAATTCATGTCACAGATGCAGATCAATTTTCAGTGATAATTTACGAGAGGGCTAGAATCAGGGGAATATTATTCCATTCACTTCAGTACAGAGCAGCTAGCGGTAAAGTCGATGATACATGCGCATTATTAACGTCTGGTGAATATGTAGAAATTGTTGCTTTTGGAAAACTCAACATATTCTTGCCTGACGTTACTGGTACCATCAGTCATGAGCCAGCAGCATGTGCAGCTATAGCTTTCGTGAAAAAATTAATAACTGCTGAGGGGATAATACATACTAACTCTACGCATATAGCTGATTATGGAAATTTTCAAACAGTTGCAGGTAAATATCCTAATCTGCAGCTAATTTTCTTAAATGAAATTGCAAAAAAGTGCATTCGAGTTGTCATAGAAAACGATGTTTATATCAGTGCCCTCCCTGAGGTGTGCTTGAAGGTATATTCATAGATGTACATAATATATATAGCCCATATAGCTATAAGTGCTAACGCGCGGGTATATAAATAATTATAATAATTAAGTTAATTATAATATAATTATTAATTAATGACAGCTGCGCGGTGGATATATGCATGATATATATAAAATAATAGTTAATATTTAGGGCTTTTAATAATAATCTCGCTTGCAGGTAAGGGGATCTTTAGGCCTAAAAAAAAAATGTTCCACAAAATTTTTCTTCTTAGATTCTCTTGTTTATTTTTAAAATATCTTTCTTCACATTTTCCATTTTTTTTTTTTACTCGTTACAATTTTATAGTTTTTCCAAATTAGTTATTAATATTTTTTATAGTATTTTTTCTTTTAAAATAAATCTTTTAATGCTCCAAAATTTTACTTGCTTTCACCACCCAAAATCCACTCTCTTCCTCTCTTGTTACCAGGCAAAAATTAGCCAATCAAAAATTTCGATCAAAATTAACAATTCACGTGCACACCGAACTGCCAACTTTTACAATAAAAACATTACATATTTTAAGTCAAGTTTTGGATTATTTTAACCTTTAGAATAAATGACACTTTAAGATTTGTAACTAACAATATGCAGTACATAACCTTAAACTATTCTATAATAAACAAATCCTAAATTAACCTTTCACAATTTACAAAACGAAGTAAAAAGTACAACCATCTACAGTATCAACCTTTCATTAAGTTCGCTTCGTAATTTACTACAAAAACATAATATCTATTACGTAATATTTGTGTATTTGATCATATAAATTAGAAAATTATACTTTCTAATGATCAATTCACTTTACCACGTATAGAAATAACCACTATTTTAAATAATAAAAATAAAACAATCTAAAGTTTTGCTGTAAAATACTTGATAACAAATTAGCAACACTAATTAATATTACACGTCACCAATTAATTAATCAGCTGTGAGTGTCCTTTGGACATTAGGAAATTTCGTTAGCTAAAAATATTAATATCTCAATAACTAAAATATATTTTAAACCAGGACTTGAAATGTAAGTATAAAAATGTTCATAAAATATTATAAAATTGTTTTCATATACAAGTAATAAGTTATATTACGATTTTTAAGACCTGTAAGTTCAAGATTTCATAAGCCTAATATGAGGTAGGTAATTACAGTACAGTATAATTTTGTTTAATTAATCATGAACTTATCCCTCGTAGAGGATGAGTGAATATCTCTAAATATTTAATCCAGAAAATGCCCTCCACTTTAAAAAAATCTAAGAAGATTTTTGTAAAAATAAAATACAAAATACAAATTATAAAAATTCAAATAGTCTACAATAGAAAATAAACAAAACATTTTAGAATAAGTAGTAGACTTATTATAAATTCAAAAGTAGAATAAGTTAAATTCATTATAATAACAATAATCACAAATAAAATTATAGACAATAGAAATTTACTGTCTTTTAACATAGAGTCTCATATTTCCAACATGAACACGTTTAACAAAATCAGGTTTAGTTACTGACTGAACCAAATAAGAGACCTTACCAACCTTAGATAATATACAATATGGACCAGTAAATTTTCTTTTAAAAGAATAATTTACCCCAGGTTCATAACTATAGTTATAAAGTTTAATCAATTCACCTTCTTTAAACTCTTTCTTTTCAAACTTCTTGTTATAATATTTACAGTTGTTTACATAGTTATTTTCTAAATTTGTCTTTACAATTTGACGTTGACATAGTTTCTCTTTTTCAGACAAATTATAAGAGGATTTCCTATCAATAGGATATTTATCAAAATCCTCTTCCATAGGATATATCTCAAACATCTTTTGTTGAGGAGATAATTTGGTTCTACTATCAACCACAGAATTAAGACTAATCAAGACTTTAGACAAGTAAGTAGACCAATTCATTTGATTACCATTTGCTACCATAGCTAGCTTATTCTTTATAAGCTTTATAGCATTCTCGCATAGACCATTTGTGGATGGAGAAAAACTTAGACTAAACAAATGTCTCACGTTATGTTTCTTCACAAATTTATTAAATTTTTCAGAGACAAAAGTTTGATGATGATCAGTTCGAAGATATTTAGGCATCCCAAGAATAGAGAAAACAAGCAAAAGGAATCTGATAATAGTTTGTGTTTGTATGTTTTTGTAAGCTTTTGCAAAGATGTAATTTGAATAGGCGTCAACAACTACAACAATATATCGGTTACCTCTACGATCAGGGAGAAAAGGTCCTGTCGTATCCAAACACCAATGTTCATTTGGTTCATTTACTTTTCTTTCTGTTAACTCTCCGTACTTTTTATGTTTATCCTCTTTGAAAAATTGACAAACATCACAAGAAAGTATGTACTGTTTTACCTTATCTTGCATACCCTTAAAATAGTATGAGCGTTGGATTTCTGAAATAGTTCGGTTAATTGAAGGGTGAATGTAATTTTCATGGTCGTGGTGTAACTGAATTATTTCGTTTTCTTGGTTCTGTGGAATAACTAATTGCAGTATTTCCCTCTGTAATCGGTCTTTAGATTTATGGAAGAGTAGATTGTTACTAATAGTGAATTTCTTCACCTTTCTCATATCCCTAACATCACTGTTTGGATTTGTTAAAGTATTTACAATCTTTTGTATCTCAGGGTCTTGTATTTGGTTTAATCTAAAGGTGTTTTCGTCCTCAGACGAAACTACGAAAATTTCTTCATTTTCCTTCATTTCAGTATATTTTGACTTAATAATGGGAAATCTACTGAGAGCATCACTTTGAACGTTTAATCTGCCCGGATGATGTTTAAATGTTACGAATTCTTTTACAGATAAGAGCTTCTGGCGCCATCTGGCCAAACGCCCCTGTAACTCTTTCTGTTTGTCTAGAAGAAAGATAATCGCAGAATGGTCGGTAAATAACGTTACATCAGAACCATGGATGAAGTATTTAAATTTTTCTAAAGCATGTAATACGCCCAAAAGTTCGAGTTCGGTAATAGTGTAAGTATTTGCCTCTGTTTGTGTTAAATTTCTACTTGTGAAAGCTAAAGGTTTCCATACCCCATCTACTTTAATGTTACACACCCCGCCTATACCTTTTCTGGACCCATCCGTATAAATTCGAACTGGTAAATCTGGATTATAATGTGCCAAACTAGTATTTTTCGTTACTAAATCTTTGATTTTTTCAAACGCGGAATCACAGTCTTGATTCCAATCCCATTTTTGATTTTTATGTGTAAGCTTTAACAAAGGAGTACTAATAACAGTTAACTCAGGTAGAAATCTGCGATAAAACCCAGTTAGGCCTAAGAATGAACGAATACCTTTAACCGTTTTAGGTTTTTCGAAATTTACGATAGACTCGATTTTCTTTGGATCGCAATACACCCCATCTTTATCCAGATAATGACCAAGAAATTTTATACGATTTAATGCGATTTGACACTTTGAACCCTTTATATTTAAACCGTATTTTCGAAATCTCTCTAATACCTCTTTAACCTTATCCAAATGATCTTTTAGACCACCTCTCGTACAAACCATCACATCATCTAAATACACAAAAACAGATTGGTAATCAGTTAAACCAGATAGAATTATGTCCATATTTAGTTGGAACAGCTGTCCCGAAGTATTAAGGCCCATAGGAAGCTTCCTAAATTGAAATAAACCACGATGGCAGGCAAAGGCTAAAATATGACGTTTTTCCGGTTTTACAGTCATTTGAAAATAACCGGAAGTTAAATCAAAACAACTATAATAAGTACAGTTAGTTGCACATTCTAATAGGGTAGCCAAATTTGGAATAGGATACTTTATAGGCTTAATCTTTTCGTTCACCTTCCTTAAGTCAATAACCACTCTGTACTGTCCCTTTTTACCTGGTTTTTCTAGAACCAAAAGAGGGGAACTAAATGTGGAAGTAGATGGTTCTACAACACCAGTATCAATCATTTCTTGTAATTGTTCGTCAACTACTTTTCGTTGTAAATATGTCGTACGATAAGGTCGAACATAAATAGGTTCATTTCCCTCAAATTCAAAATCTGCTTCCATAGGAAACTTAGCTTTATCATACTGTATTTTCTCATCAAAACAATCTTGGAACTCTCGTAATAAATAGTTAACTTGGGCCTTCTCAGCCTCGTCTAACTTAGGGTTTATAGTTATTAAATCGACACTACATTTGTCGTTATTTATTTCCTTATCTTCCTTCAAAGTAAAATTAACATTTTCTACTTCTTTTCCAGGAACAGGATTTTTAGCCTTATTCAAGAATAAGTCTACATCAGAGAGAACATCATTTGGACTCAATTTTACTATTTTGTCAGTCACATTCTTTACCATAACCTTAGCCTGTTTATTTACAACTTTTATGACTTGGCTAGGAATAAATAAGTTATCATTTTTATGTACTGTAACATAATGTCCGTTTGGGACTGAGATAGAAGTAGAAATAAATCTAATATATTGAGGAGAAACCTTACAATGTTTTTTATTTCGTACCTCTTCATTTCCCACAGGAAGAACCTCATCTGAACTAAAAGTAAGTATCTCTTTCTTACCATTTACATTTAGCTCTAAAGTATTGGAATCGTAATTTACATTTGCTTTGAAATGTTTAAGAAAGTTTGAGCCTAAGATAGCATTACTTCCTTTTAAATAGTTAGATAAATTTCTAACCACAAGAAAATTAAAATTAATATTAACCTTGTTATTAATACTAACTACTAAATTTACCGAGCCCAACTGGTTTAAAATTGTACCATTTGCAGTTTTTAAAGTTACATTGGAAGGAATTAAATTTAAATTTTGGCTCTTAATGAACTTTTCATCAACTAGGCAAGTGCTGGAACCTGTATCAATGAGAACGATTAAATTACAGTTTTGTATTTTCAAAAGGGTTTTGGCCGCATCAGAAACATAAGAAATAATTTTGAATTTTGAATTTAACGTCTCATTTACTGAAAATTTCGGTTTTTACCAGGTACAGACCGTACAGTTGTTACATTACATTTATCAGCATAATGTCCATTTCGTCCGCATTTGTAGCAGGTCACTCTATCCAAATTTCTAGGTCGTTGTGGCTGCTGGGAAGAGAAACGTTGTGGCTGTTGGAATCTGTTAGGTTGAAATGGCGCTGCTCGGGGATTTAATCCATAAGAACCAGATGATGATACTGCCCCATGAGCTGTCCTATCGTCCCTTTGTTGGTTTTTCTGTCCATCGGATTTCTTCCAGAACACCTGATCTAACTGTTGTTGAAGCTGATGATCCGCTACAGTATTCTTAATGGCCTCCTCAAACTTTTCGTATTGGGTAAATGTAGACAGACGAATATCCTTGACAATATCCGCAGACAAACCCTTAGCAACATACAGAATTTTGGAAGGTTCATCTAAGTTAGGTCCAAGTTCCTTGAAAATGGATTTCATGTCCGTCAAATATTTCATTACATTCTCACCTGGACGTAGGTTTCTTTGCATTAATTCCATTCGCTTACTCAGTGCTTGGCCAGGTAAGTTTAAATAACCGATTAGTTCAGACTTTAGGGTAGCAAAATTTGTGATCTTCTGCTCCTGGATTTTTCCTAACACCCATTCGGCTATCTTGTAATCTAGGTAGAAAGGAATGTTCTTCAAAATTTTGGCATCATCCCACTCGTACACATTTGCCATAATGCGAAACTTTTCCAACCACTCTGAAGCCTTTTGATTTGAGTTCATCGTTAAAATAGGAATCCGAATGTTCATTTTCATTTCGCCACCATTAGCATTTGCTTGAATTTCCACATAATTTTGAGCATCCTCAAAATTTTCTGCCCTTTCTGCTTCTTCTCCTGAACGAGAATTTTCTGCTGCACGTTCGATTTCATCCATTTCCTCACTATTTTCTTTCGGTTTATTCGTTCTACTTCTTAAATTTCTCTGTACAAAACCAGCCATTAGTTCCTTATTTTAGTATAATCCTCTTCATTTCATACCTTCGGCACCTCCACCACTTTAAAATAATAGTTAATATTTGGGCATTTTAATATAAAAAAAAAAACTCGCTTGCAGGTAAGGGGATCTTTAGGCCTAAAAAAATGTTCCACCAAATTTTTTCTTCTTAGATTTTCTTTTATTCACATTTCTTTCTTCACATTTTTCATATCCAATCTTTTACTCATTACAATTTTTATAGTTTTACTAAATTAGTTCTTAATATTTTTTATAATTATTTATAGTATTTTTCTTATAAAATCAACAACCGAATGCTTCAAAATTTTCCTCCTTCCTCCCCCAAAAATCTCCTCTCCTTGTTACCAAGCAAAAAATTAGCCAATCAAAAAATTAGATCAAAATTAACAATTCACGTGCGAACCGAACTGCCAACTTTTAACAATAAAAACATTACATATTTTAAGTCAAGTTTTGGATTATCTCAACCTTTAGAATAAATGACACTTTAAGATTTGTAACTAACAATATGCAGTACATAGCCCTAAACTATTCTATAATAAACAAATCCAAAATTAACCTTTCAAAATTTACAAAACGAAGTAAAAAGTACAACCATCTACAGTATCACCTTTTCATTAAGTTCGCTTCGTAATTTAGTACAAAAACATAATATCTACTACGTAATATTTGTGTATTTAATCATATAAATTAGAAAATTATACTTTCTAATGATCAAATCACTTAACCACGTATAGAAATAACCACTATTTTAAATAATAAAAATAAAACAATCTAAAGTTTGGCTGTAAAATGCTTGATAACAAATTAGCAACACTAATTAATATTACACGTCACCAATTAATTAATCAGCTGTGAGTGTCCTTTGAAACATTAGGAAATTTCGTTAGCTAAAAATATTAATATTTCAATAACTAAAATATATTTTAAACCAGGACTTAAAATGTAAGTATAAAAATGTTCATAAAATATTATAAAATTATTTTCATATGCAAGTAATAAGTTCTATTACGATTTTTAAGACCTGTAAGTTCAAGATTTTATAAGCCTAATATGAGGTAGGTAATTACAGTACATATAACTTTGTTTAATTAATCATGAACTTATCCCTCGTAGAGGATGAGTGAATATCTTAAAATATTTAATCCATATACATACATACAGGTGTGCTTTAGTAGTATAGATTCTTAGTAATTATTTTTAGTAATTTTTGTAGTGCCCAGGATTCAGGATAGAGCGAATGAGAGAAAAATGGCTCGTGCCATTTTCACTACAAAAATTACGAAACGCTTTGGATGTGAACATCGCAAATGTCAGTCCACTTTTTGAAATTTCTCCCAAAGTTTATTAATTACAGTAATAATAAAAAATTAATTTGTTTAATTAAAAATCTAAACTAGAGGTGAGCGCGTGACGTGATTCACGCGTGAGTCACGCGTGACTCACGGAAATTTCGTGATTGTGAGCGTGAGTGACCTTATCTCCACGTGAGCGTGAGTGACCGTGAGGGAGGGCGACTCACGCGTGAATCGTGTCACGCGTGAGTGCGTGAAAATAATTTCCATTTCTTTAAATAAGGGGAGAAATTGTAAGGATATTTTATAATTTTCATCGAAATTGACATGGAAAATAAAAAAAAATTTCGCCTCCGGCGGTACACTTGGGCTACCCAATTTCCAAAAGGGAATGGGTAGCCCAATTCCCTTTTCCCCCTTCCCAAGTAAACTTTGGGATGTTTGCCAATTGTCCCCAGAGGCCTCGAACTAGGGATAGAATGATTAAAATTCACCAAATTTAAAAAAGAATATCCGGGGGTTTCACCTTTTGACCCTAGTAAAAGAAACGTGAAAGGTGACGTGTGATGCAAAATAAGGTTTAATTTTCACTTAATTTCTGAAAAATTTTTCGCCGCCAAGGCGGCGGTCCCCTCCCCCTGTAGCAGACGATAAAACCGCGCCTGTCCCGTGAATAGCTAATCTGAAAGTTTTGACCCGGCAATAAATTTAAATTATTTTATAGCCTACAATCTGGCCCGAGGATAAAATTATTAGAGTACCCCTAGGCTAGGGTGTAATTTGTACTGGTTTACTAAAGATTTCCATTTTCCAGTTAAAAACTTGTTTTTTTTTTCTGAAGAATAAAGTTTTTACTTCGTGAATCGTGACGTGAGTGAGCAGTAAATCGTGAGTGCGTGACTAGCTTAAAAATTTTCGTGCGTGATCGTGCGTGAATACCAAGAGCAGCTCTCGTGACCGTGAGTGACGTGAGCGAAAAACGACTCACGCGCTCACCTCTATTAGGGACGAGTTGTTGCGAGCACGAATCGTCAGCAAACGATCGGAACTAACTTAATTATATACTTAATTACTTATAATATTTTCGGCATAAATTTGTCCTTTCGGCTTTCTGGCGTTTCGGCCTTCTCATTTTCGGCCTACTGACGGTTACGCCTACTGTACATTCGGCCTAATGACTACGTCCCGTCCTCCACAGTACATATTCTGTTACTATAGCCTTATAATATGACCCTATATAGATTGAATATCTGGTAATACGTAATAGTTTATATAGCCTATACTTTTTAAGTTTTTTTTTCTTTCAATGCATTTTTATTCGTGAATATTTTACGAAAAACGAGCGGTAGTAATTTTGGGCTTTGTGTAATTTTAAAAACTATATAGCCCAGCCCTACTCAACTGGCGGACTCCGGTCCGGATCCGGACGGCCGCGAGGCCATTTTATCCGGACCCCGAACCCGGAAAAAAAGGAAGAAAATTTTTGAAAGTACTTCTCATTTTACATTTATAAAGTTAAAATTATCGAAATTTGCCTTGAAACCTAAAATTTTTTCGCCTCCGGCGGTACACTGGGGAACTGCCACCCCAAAGTACATAGGCCCAGGCTTTTAAAAACACGCCCAAAAAGGGCACTTTTGCTCCGATCATAAAAAAGCTATATTTTATCCGGACCGGACCCCGTGCTTTCATTGAGTTTCTCCAAACGGACCCCCGGAAAAACTAGTTGAGTAGGGCTGATATAGCCTATCCATATATCGTAATAACACATCGTTCATTTTTATTTTGCAGTCGTAGAATGCATTGCGGGAATAAAGTCTCGTCTACGAAAGTGTGCATGCATCCCAGTAAAAATAACTCTATATCTGGATTTGGGATAAGTTATTTATCTTATAAAAAATTTATTTGATTTAGAAATAAGTTAATCCCTTCTTTGATAACACTGGCTCTCATATTGCTCTCACCTAAGAGATACATGAGAGGGGGAATACAGTAGGCTATGGTTCATTTTATCGGTGTGCAATCTTTAAGGAATCCGACTATTATATGCATTTTTAGATTTTTTTTTACAAGAAAATTGTAGCCTACTATCCTATACTACACGAAATTCAATATAAAACAATATATTTTATATTAATTTTAATTAAAATAAGAATTAATGATTTGATTCCTTTAATTAGTTTTTTAAATTAAATTAGTTTTTCTTGGGATTAATTTTTTCCGACGCATATCAAAGATTATTTTTTATTTAATCTCGATCTATATAAGTTATTTACGTTTTCGTACGATTAAATTAAACTAAAATAAGATAGTTTGTGATCTAAGTGAATATTTTTTTATCTTAAATTACGATCATTAAATATGCTCTGCGACGCAATTTTTTGGAGAAAAATAATTATAAATTCCCAAAAAATTGTTGATACATTAAATTCAGATAATTATAATTAAAATTTTATCCCTAAAATTTTATTGCATATATTTTAAAAATAAGCGTAAATATTGCATCTACAATTTGAACATTTTTCTCACGTTGTTAAGCCTATTCCTTTAGTAGCCTAGAGAAAAATCTTTAACATGTCCTAATAAAAATATCCTAAAACATCTTAAAACGAAATATAAACCATTTTCCAAGTTTGTACACGTAATTTCAAAGTATTTCGAGTTGAAATTATTCGAATCGGACCAGAATTAATCGAATTATTCGATTTTTTGGTTTTTTCTATTCTACCAGCTGTAATAGAATTCTGTAACCTTCAATGTTCCTCAAATTTTCAAAAATTTTTATTGCCTTAAAATAAATAAAATTTTACACCATTTTCAGTTAATATGTTTTAAATTAAACTTAATTAACGGATGATCATTAAATTTTGGTCAAAAAATTTAAAGGATTATAAGAAAATTAAGGCAACAGGCACCCAAGTAACTAGGTTCTCTCGAACTTGCGTAATTTCTTAAAAATATCGAAAACCCTTAAAGATATCGAAATGGGACAAACGCATATAGTTAGAAGGTTCGATTAGGGTGCAGTGTTCCAAATTTGGTTCAATTCGGTCCATTATTTGGTCCAGGGGAGATGGCAACAGGCACCCAGGTTTTTTTCTAACTGCCACATAGGAAATTGGCTGTTGGGTCAGGAGGGGCAAATTTTTGTAACATTGAAATTATACTCACTTTTTGCTGGAATCGAGCAAAACTCCCTGAAAAACTTTAGATCCATAACTGAAGGACACAACGAGTAGGTCACTAACTGCGGTTTCGACGGTTACTGAGATTTTTGTGTTGTTTAAAACTTCTATTGGGCAATCCCCAGTATCCGCCATGTTTCTCTATATATTACAATCCATAGCAATATAGTAGGATTTCTTCTCAGCAAAACATTTTCTACCCAGTGTTGCCTCGTCACTTTTATTCACCATTTCGAACCCCACTACCAAATCCATTATTTACGATCCAGGGCAATAAAATGCGTAAATAACCACCCAAAATTAAACTGCTTTCTTTTCTGCACGTGCAAGACTAAAAAATTTCAAATTTCAAACGTCTAATTTCGTATATTTTACGAATAAGTTAAAGCGAACGTGCAGCCACAAAGTGTCTTGTTTATTTAACCATTTTCTTAAATAAATCGTTTAAATTTCGTCCTAATTTTTGTGCTAGATTGATCCCTGTTTATCGGGCTTTAAAAATATACAATTATTGTTTGGATTATCGCGAGATTAGTTGACGAAATTTGGGGGAATCGCAAATCGTTCGAAATGGCTGAAATATATTTCGTAGTGCTTGGGCCTAACGACGAAATTACGTTTATTATTTTATCGCCAAAAAAGATGATTTACGTCGAACTCTTTAGATAATTTGGCGTATCTTTACGGGTAGAATCTTAATATTTAAAAAGAATTACGTTTTTCGTGCGTTTAATAGTTTTTTATTTGCAAAAATAAGGTTGTAAATAAGGGGGTAATTTTTACGAAGGAGTTGACAGATCTGAAGATACGACCGGAGCGAGCGCAGGCGCACTTGTCTTTGTTATTTATAGGCTGTAATATTTCCCCCCCTTGCAGCTCTCCTAGCTTTCTCTGCATGGTCACCTACAGAATATTTTATAAGGACCACAAAAAAAGTACCCCTATCAACCTTATATACGGTATTATCATGTTACATCCTAAAGTTGTGCACGTATTTCTTTACGACAATTTTACGAAGAAAACATGATTTTCTTATATTAATTTATAGTGTAAGAAAAATTTCTATAGGCTATGGGGACAATTTTTCTTTTCATTGATTTAATTAATTATTTATTCCTGTCGAATGTTTAAATAAAGATGAAGCTTTCTGTTTTGTAGTTTATTCAGTTTTAAGACGAGTGCAGTTTTTCGTAAAAATTTCGAACCGATTGAGTCGCGCCAACTCGCGATTCGGTGTTCGAGTTTTAGACTATAACTTAATTTACGAGTCTGTACGTAGTACGGTACGTAGTACCGAACTTACGTTATGGTTATAGGATACACATGAAGGCATGGGTCATAACTCATTATAAAATTTCCATGTATAACAGTAGGCTACTGGTACGGAGTAGTATACAGTATAGTCTACGACAATACGTATAAGTTCGAATTACGTATGGATTTCTTTATAGCGTTTCCGAACATCGAAAAATATGAGCCAAAAAGCCAGGGAGCTTTTCGATATCTAATTCGAAAACGTAAAAATATTATGGGGTCACAGCATGAAATAAAAAGTGGTATACATTTGAGAAAAACAATCGAACGCGAAATTTCAGTGTTATTCTCAAACATATTAAAGAGCTGTGACATCATTTTTATATCTTCATTTTTAATTGCCCTAATTTTTATATTAAGGACATTTTGGTGTATAATAAAATTATGTCCATAATAACTTATTCGTCTACGATTTACGGAGAAAACAAGGGATGTGAAAATTTCGGTATACTGCCGTTATTAACTTATACCGACCCGGCGACCCCCATAAATTCACACGAGTGCAGGTATGACCAGAGCCCAATTCTCTTTCCGTTGTACATACTAGGGAAACAAATTGGAGAAAATACATTGGAGGAGTGGGGTGGGGGGTCAGCGTAAAATATACCAACATTTCTTCCAGGGGGGATGAGGGGCTGAGCCTGAGGCAAAGTAATAGAAGATAGTGGGTAAGGGGTTGAGGGGTACCGTATAGGATAATTATAAATATACGAAATAACTGATGAACTCTTTGTGTGAGAACGATGGGGATAGAATAATTGAGCGTAGCTGCGTATCTAATAATAATGCTTGAGGACTGTTAGAGAATTTTTGCATTTTGTTTGCTTCCTTTGTTAGGCGTAATGCAGAACTTGCACAAAGAAAGAAAAAATGAATAACGAGGTACTAAATTCACTACTGGAAACGAGGTTTTAAGTTTTATACATATGGGGTATAAGTTATTTTTACGTCGGCCTAACTTATATTATTTGAAGCCAGGGAGAAAAATGGTTGAATCCAGTATCACGAAACAGAGGGCGAAAAAAGAATTCATTGACGTAATTGACAGGTAGGCTAGTGAGAAAGAACACTATGGACTTAAATAATTACGCCAATGGGGTCCTCTTTTTTCTTAGTTTTGTGACTCTGGATTCCACCTAAAGTCTTTCGCTCTCAAGCATGAGTCGGTCAAGGTGAGTCGGTGGTCACACTCACGTCAGAGTAGACAGTTTTTTTTTCGGTGAGAGAAAAAGATATAGGACCATAAGTCCATAACCCGACGACTGAGTTATATTTAATATTTTTATTGTATATTCTTTATTTTACGGTATATGGTAGGCTACGTATCAAAAGATATCCGAGATAACTTATGAACGAAATTTCAGTATATATTATGCAAAATCTGCGACGAATCCATAATTTTTTTACATTTTCGAATAGATCTTTTCAAGACGGAAATTTTGGTATGTCCGTTTTCGTTCAAGGGTTACGAAGATATCAATTTATTTCGCTCGGTTCGGCTAACCTCAGGTTAACACTGATCCTGCTGCGCTCCTGGCCAACTCTAATTTAACCTAACTTAATATACCCCGGTCCCCCCGGCGGTATAAACAATTTGCTACCAGTGAATGTTGCATTAATTACAGTAAATTTTCAGTCTCGCAATCAATCAATAAACTGTATAGACAACAGGGGGCGTAGTCAGTAGGCCGAAAATGGGAGAAATACAAAGGACAGTAGGCCGAAACACCAGATAGCCGAATAAAAGGACAGTAGGCCGAAAATTAATTTGCAGAAGGGATATCACCCCTTCAATAGGCCGAAACGTCAGTAGTCCGAAACAACATTAGGCCGAAACGTCAGTATAGGCCGAAACGACAGCGTAGGCCTACTGTCGTTTCGGCCAACTGTATTTTCGGCCTGCCGTATTTTCGGCCTATACTATCATTTCGGCCTACTGACTACGCCCCGAAAACATGTTTAGGCTATACCCTAATACCCTTCATTTTATTTTATCGAAAAAATCTGAAAAATATGGCGATATGCCGATATCATAAAACTTTATTTTTTCCATCACAACCCCAGCAAGCTTATATTTTCTTCTTTTCACCCACATTTTTCTATAACTGATGTCTGGCTGTTTTGTATTATAATACTTTCCCAAGGTCAGAGCAAGGGGTGTTAACCGTGGAAAAGGGGGAAAAAATGCATGCAGTATAAAGCCGGCAGCAAGAGGCAATAAAAAGGACTCTCTATAAACATGCATAAGAATAGTATAATGTGTCGTTCATTAGGCTTATTATATTATTGATTTTTATTCTGTATTTTCTCTCTCTTTCCCCCATTCGCATTCCCAGATCAAAATACATCACTAATTATGACTGAGTTCTTCTCTGTTCATTCTTCTATGATTCTGGATTCTATGATTTCTATCTATACTGCTGAAAATGTCAAAATAGAAAATATTACGTGTACAAGAAAAGAGAGAAAAATAAATAAAATAATAAAGATGCGCTATATCGCTGCTCGACTTGATCGACCAGCAAAGCTTGACTCAGGTGCATGGTTTGTGCTTCTTATTTTTCTTTGTCTATAATGGTTTAGATTCATTTTCAAAAGACGGTATTATATTTAGAGAGGGTCTCCCCTTGAAGTTAACTGTTTACGAATTTCATTGTCTCCAACAACTCGTCCCCAACAATTCCGTATTCGAACATCTCGTACCCGAACAATACGTCCCCCGCCGGCGCCGTTGGTCTAGAGGTAACGTGCCCGCATTTAGACCCTAAGGTTCATGCGGGTTCAAACCTGGGCAAGGTCGGTAGAAATTTTGGATGAGAAAATTTCTTGGATGCGGCTCCTTCGGATGAGAGTTTAAACCCCTATCTTCTATTACTTTGGTTTAAACCGAGGTCCCGTGTAGATCCCCTTTGCACTCTGCACTGTTTAAAGAACCCTCATACTGGTCTGTAAATCCTGTGACTCCCTGAGGCAAAATTGGCCCAGGAAGGTGGTGAAGGCTCATGCCCTGGCGTCGGTGTTTAGCCTTAGTAGTAGAATTAGGCCGACGTTAAATAAACAAATAACAAAACAAATATAAATCCCTTGTTTTTACCATTTTAGGGCTCCGATCATTGATGTCCCGTGCCGTATTCCCCATCTATGGTATAAAACCGCGCATGTTAAAATTGTTAAATTCACAACAGAATGTCCCTCCCGGCCTCCCCTGGAAAAATTGTCAAAATAATGCAGACGGTGTATTTACGTTTGCTACATTTACGGCCCCCCATCTGCATTTGACGACTTTGACCTGAAAGTATTTCCATCCGCGGACCACGTAATAAAAATAAACTTTTATTCTGGAGATAGGCCTACGAAGAGTTTCAAACCTTAAAGTTAATATCAAGAATTTGTTTATAAATATAAATGTTGCATTCTACATTTTAATTGTTCAAAGTAAATGTCAACTTCAAGCCCCAAAACTTCGAGCTGTAATAAAACGTGACATAATTTAAAAGTTTAATTTAAAACCGAGTACCGACTTACGAGAAACGGACCGTACGTATTTCAATGCGTGATTGGCGCAGGCCTATAAGGCCTTAAAAAAAATATGTTAGGTTCCCGTAACCCGACCTACCTGAAATTTTTCGAGCGACCTCACGTGTTTTTTTTTTAGATTTTGGTTGGGGTGTGATGAGAGAGCTTTTTATATCAAACAAGGCAACACAGAAGTGTGGCAAATTTTGCGGTGTAAAATATCTTACTGTAATTAATACTTAAATAAAATAAATAAAAAATAGTGGTATAATGTAGAACGGTAGACGTA
>JAQGBM010000037.1:0-21310 GCA_034698405.1 Symphylella vulgaris | reverse complement strand
TGAAATTTTAATTCAGCCCAACCCTAGTTTTTTTTTTTTTTTTTTTTTTTCATTTTTATATTCTGTTAGAAAAATTAGAAAATTAGAAAAAAAATCAAAGCTCATGTTTACATTAATTTGTTTTTCAAAAGAAGAATATTGATACCAAATAAAAAACGCTACGGTATTATATTTCTTGATAGAGATTTTTATCAAAAATCCTTTTGCTTAGCATTTTTATTTCTAACGTAATTTTGGCGGACTTCTCAGATTTCAATTAATGACATTGTTTTATTGTAACTTTATTCTGTACAATTCATAAAACCAAGAATATAGTGACATCATTTACTTTTTTATTACTTATTTTATTCATTTTTGCCCTCTGCGGGCAAAATGCAGTAAAAATACAAAACTTGTTAATTAATCATGAAAAAATTTTCAATTGATCGGTGAAAGGAGGTGGTTTTGGGGTGAAACCCCTCCGAAATCGAAATTAGGAAAAATTGGTGTTTCGATGAGGGAGTCACCGAAATTTTTTTAAGTCCGGGCCTGAATGGCGTATAGGCCCATTCCGTAATATGATAAAAATGAATGATAAAATGTTATGTTAAAAGATATGATGTAAAATTAAATCAAATATTACATCTATCACCGTGTTCTAACTTATCAGTTATTTCTTAAACATGTTTCTTCTATTAACTTAGGCCTACACCTAACACTTCATAATTAAATACTCTTACATTGTATTATGGACTGCATAGTAAGTTACATGCATAATTGTTTCTGGCTTTTTTTTTTAAGTTAGGATTTTTTTTTTCAAAAAAAAAAAAAGTTTGATAATAAAATAATCATTACTCTGTAATTCTTCAAAACACCCACATTGAAGGTTAATTTTTTTCTCATCGCAGACTGACCTCAACACTGATTGTATTGTTTTGCTGCTCAGCAATCTTTTGCTCTTTTTCCACAGCAGCGGCCACACGACGATCAAGTTTTTAATTTACTAAGGGTAGCTGCATTGGACAGTTGTCATACTACAGACTGACAAATGTTTTCTTTCTCTATAGGCATAAGTTATCGCCGATAATAACTGCAAGGGAGGGAGCTTGTCATTTTAATAAGAGAGCAACATCATACAGTAACTTTAAAAAGCCATTAACATTTTTACTGTTTACATGCTCAGTCAGTTCTGGAAAAAATAATACTAATAGAACAATAATTTTCTATAAATTGTATTAACTACAATTTATAGAAAATTATTGTTCTATTAGTATAGGCTATTGCCATATGTTTTAATATTTTTATATATTTCTTCTGCTTTTGAGGCCTAGGAAAATGGTGTCTTGCTTCCAAGACATGCTCGATCGGCATTTTTTCCATAAAGTTTCCCCCCAAAATTCCTACCGGTAGTTCATATAATACTGAACTCGATCCAGGGTATTTATTTTAGAGATAAGTCGATTTTAGATTTAAGTCGACAATGCAGTTTTAGTATTATACTCTATATGACGTTTTATAGAGTTAAGCATTATCGACTTAACTCGACAATCGACTTATCTCGAAAATAACTATAAGGTAACCGGGGGTAATTTGGTGCCGGAAGTTGATGGGGGTAATTTGGTGGGATGTTTTTTAATCACTTATTTATCAAAACCTTTTTTACGTTAAAATTCTTTAAATATTTAACGCCAACATATTGAGAAATTATTTTTTTATATTAATGTAAAACGGTTTTGATAAATAAATGATTAAAAAACATCCCACCAAATTAACCCATCAACTTCCGCCACCAAATTACCCCCGGTTACCTATACCGTTTGATTGGTCTGTGAGCGAATGCTTTACAAGACAATTCGCTCCTTTAATATTTGGGAAATATCGGTCTGTAATAAATTATATCGATATTTTATATCGGTGATAAATTACTATTCCAGACTTCTCTGCCATATTAATATTAAGCAGCAAGAACTTAAATCTGGTGACAAAGCAATAATATGCTATAGTGACAAAATCAGTAAATATAGATTGTCACGAACACCCATTGAGAGCTATTCTCTGAAGTTTATAATCAATGTTCAATTTCAACTTATTAAACACCATTTGTGAACATCATTCGCACCAGGTGCATTGTTTAAATACTTTTTTTTTTATCTTCATTCACTTCCGCGAACGTCCAGTGCATTTCTAATGTTATAACTTGCTTACGTTAGCTGTGGGCTTCCCTTTTCAAAATAAGGAATCCTCTTTATTATGATGATGGTGGTGGTATAGTAGAAAGTAGTTTAAGTAGTTTATCTAGTTCTTAATATTTGAATAATATTTTTAAAGTTCATTCAGCCTTGTGAAAAGGTGTCCAAGGACTTGACTCTTTGCATGATCCCGCGAGTGAATCCGCTAAGTTGAAGTATAGTGACAAAACTTGCCGTAGGCAGACATATCCACAACCATAACCGAGAGAGGGAGTAATCAGATGGCGAGGACGTGTTTTGTTTGAAGGAAAAATATTTTCTTATCCATTTGCCTCTAAAGGCAATGTGATTCGGAAAGAAGAATTGTTATGTAATTATTTTCTTACGTAGAATTTGTTCAGTCAAATCGATTAAAAGGGAGTTGTCGAGGCAGACGTCCACTTACATGCGATTTCGATGTACCCATTGTCCATCTCCAAAAAATGTGTACGAAGTATACTTGTTTTCTTATATAAAGTTATACTCATATAACTTATTACTGTCCGAAATTACGTCAAAACCTGAAGTAAATACGGTACCCGGGAGCGGGCTTGAAGGTATCGATCGGGGTACCGTACAGCAAGTCAATCAGTCATGCATGGTTGGGAAAATTTATTTGGTTTGTTTTAAAATTTTAATACTAAACAAAAACCTAAACCCTTTACTAATATTTATAATGAATAATAGGCCTACATCATAAATTCATACCTTACACAAGTTAGTTCTCTATTTATGAAAAATGGATAGAGAAATTTGGAATCACAAATTGCATTATATCTACGTTTACGATATAATGCAACTTTGTGATTATTCCAAACGTCTCTAACACAGATGATGAGTCTTTTGATAAACAACTGCTCATACTTTGTTGTTGTTTTTCCTCCTTTGTTATTTCATTATCATTCTAATCCAGATATATTTTGAATCCAAATCTTCAAAACTTCCTGGACAAACTACCATAGTAAATTCCTTACTGTTTTCTTGACCCACAACACTGAAAATCTAACCGAAAACATCTCGGGTTAAGAAAAATGTCAAAGCATACGACGAATTGCCGTTTCTTCCGTAATTTAAGAGAAAAATCCCGCATAGTATTTCACATAAACTTAAACTTTGACACGACAATGTACGCGACCCTCTTTTAAAAAGCTCATTTAAATGAACTTTACTCGTAATGCTTTATTCTATAAGACCCGTATAACATTCACTAACTTATGCGATTAAGCTAAATAGAATAGGAATGTTGCTAATGCATTTATGCTTAATCTTTCCTTACGTGCATTCCCTTTCTAAATGTCATGTCGTCATTCCTTTCACCTTTATTCGCCCAAGCGCTAGAATGTCACGGCAAATAACTTACTTGTGAATATAAGCCACATATAGCACACCTGTTGTGCATGATTCTATAGGGGAGAATCATGAGATTTTTACACTCAGACCAGCTCTTGACAATGACAAGCGTGATATGACAACTATATGGTGTAATAACAGTCTCCCACATCAACATTCTGACATTAAAACACATTGATGAGATTTTGCTGTATTTTTAGAACTTCAAACTTTGATTGTCATATAACATTATTGAATAATCATCTTTAAATCGAACTCTTCATATTGAAATATCGATATATAGGATGTCTTCATCAGATTACGTGTACTTATGCAGTACCCTATGTGTAACTCAAAGATTTCCATAGCGTCTTTTGACATCCTCAACAGGTGTTTTTCGATGATGATGTACTTCGCCGCTCACCTGACATCCTCATTGTGCTGTAGTATCCATACAGTTGACGCTCATGACCTAAGTCTTAATGGAATGCATTAGACAAACTTAAAACCATTGTGTGAGACTTGAAAACCAAAATGGAGAGTCGTGGGATGGGATATCTCTCTTGGAATTCAAAAATTTTGTATATTTTTTAGAACAGTTGATTTCTAAAATTACAGATCTTAATTCTCTTGAATACATTTCGAACAGGAATTATTTTGACATGACCCAAAATTTAAAAATATTGCAAGATTTATTCACCCCAACAAGAATCTCCACAGAGAAATTGTATTCTGTCCTCTATAGACCCCTTAGTTGGCATTTCTTCTTCGTAATCATCACCCCTATCTGCACTTGTTTGGTTTGCCGAAATCTCAGAAAAAAAGAAACTCTGCAGTGGGCTCTGGGCGTTCTTAAATGTCTCCAAAACATAAAGTTTTTAGGAATGACAACCACTTTGTAGTGGGTGTGTACTGTAATGTAAGAATGCTCCCTCTTTATTTATGTATCTCTGTTTGTTTGTTTTTCATCACCCTGCTGGACCACCGCTGAAATTTACTGTCCAACTGTCCACACAACATGGTGTATTAATTTAGGACTTCAGATTTGAATCTGTGTATTCATCTCTGCAGCGTGCGATTGTTGTCGTAAAGTCCAGTAGTTTATTACTTTCTCCTCGTTGTTTACATATAATATTCTAAAAAATTAACTTCTTTGTGTTTCTCCGCCGAGCTAGCATGGGTAAAATTTTAAATTTTAAAATGAACTTCGGATTTGACAGGCGATTTTGTTCAAGAATGTTATGAGTTTCTTTAGAAACGGTTCTAAAAGAAAGCTCAACCTCGTGTAAGAGAATGCCATAGCTAAGGACTGATGGCTGCTGGACATGACAAATCGCTGTGACATACTCTTGCTCAACATCACTGTGAAATATTTCTTGTTCTTTGCTAGAAGAAGCAATTTTTCAGTTGTACAGCGGGAAGGCGGCTTGAATCATATTACGGTGTCCCGTGTTTCCTTTGTGTATGTTTTCTTTTAAACAAGAATTGTTTTTATTTCCTCAAGGTAATTAAAATATACAAGTGAAATAAACATACGGGTTGCTTCTCTACGCATATAACATCTGTACTCCACATGGAAAATTATATGTTGCAATTAGCATATTATGACAAACGTTTACTGTCAAAATGAATTTCAAATCCATAATTTTTTTTCTGCACCAATAATTCCATAAGAAAATAGCCTTAGGTATCATGCAGAATAAACGCTTAAATCGCTTCAGAGTTTAGATTAAATTCGTCAATTGAGGAGGATCTCAAACTCTATTAAAACGAAGAAAAGCTTACAGTTACAGATCCAAATAATTAGAACTAACTTATCATAACTATTGTTAACCTTTATACCACTGTACGTACCTGTAGTATACATTGTAGTACGGTATATAATTGAATTTTGGGGCAATGTTGCTTAATTTCAAGAATGCCAATTAATCTAGTCATAAAACAAAATTGTTAGTGACCAAATTATCTACATTTGAGCAAAAATGGCTTAAATTTCAGACCAAGTTAACTTAGTCGATAATTCAAGATATAGGCTAAGACGAAATACACCAGCAGTAATAATGTTTCTCACTTCATGTGTGTTGTACGAAAGCCTTCTGTGTATATATAGGCTTCGGTTGTACACAAGACACCATGTACTTTATTATTATACCCCGTATCTTTCTAAACAAGTGTCACTTCGAAATAGCTGCAGTATGATTAATACGGACATCGTATAGCTGTTTCTTTGTATACCTTGAAGAAAACGGAAAATTTTTTTATATTGTATACGTCGTGTAATTATATCTTGTTTACTGGAACATAGGGGAAAAAGTATATAGCTAATGTCATCGCAAGACGACGGTGTCTTGATGAGTGGTTGGGATTTGCTTCGTAATATGGGGCTGTCAACATAAAACAAATTAAACCTTATCAATCAGCAGCATATTTGGTCCTGCTACGAATGCAACCCACTCTTTTTTTCCTTCTAACTTATTTTCTTTCCTATAGAGATTGCGATGCGACAAAACTAGGAAGAAACAGGCCTCGTGAACAATTTGACACTGTCAGTTCGGCGTGTGGTACACGTACACACAAAGGTTAAAAAAATATCATCTCGTTATTATTACTAAGTTTGACTCAAGTTTACAAGACTTTGGCCAAAAACGAAGTTTTGTTTCGGTTTTGCCTCGTGGTTCTTAAACGAGCTTTTCATTTCAAGTGGAAAAACCAATTAAGTTAGTCTTGCTGTGATTTCTATTTCGATTCGAGTTAACTTTTTCAAATGCGAGTCGGCATTGAATCCAAATCCAATGTTTTCTACGTTTTGTTGACCTCTCTATTAATCGTGGATTTAATTGTAAAGAATAATTAATAATAATGAAAGTTAAATTAGGAAATTTTTAGATTCCAGGTTTGACCAAACTCAAACTCGCAAACCTTTAACTGGTGGGTTTAATAATTGTTAAGGATCTCGAAAAGAGTAAAAGTTATCCACGAGTGGAAGTCTATTGGCTATAAATTAAAGGCTAAAAATCAATGTCACGCATATAGTAACCGAAGGAAGTTTAAACATTAGGTTCTACGTTATTATTTGTGCTTTATTATACACCCATAGGTCGAACATTGCGTGGCAGTGTTGAAAGTTTTAAATAAAAAAATTGGCGACCGAAAATAATACGGTGAAAGAGATATTATAGAGTGCTCACAATCATATAATAGGAGTATGAGTTGGTATAAGAAAACGAATGCATGATCACGATATCATATCGAAATGAGACCATGCCGCTATTATATAATGTCCTTGCATTGGCTTGAAAATAAATATACGCACTGCATTAACCCCACCCCAAATTACACGCATATATGGATAATACTGTCATCGTGCATGTCAGTACCTTTGATTGAGTGACTCCTGTTTTGAGATCTGAGGGCGTGCCTTTTGGTCCACGCCATATACGTTGATACCTTGCATTATACTGACTTTTATAATATGTTTGATTGCTTTACAGAGAAGCCCTTTTGTTGGAACAGATTAAATATAAGCTATATAGAAAACTAATTTAAAAAAATTATTAGGCTATTGGTATCGTTAAAAGAATGTATAGGCTCTATACCTAATTATTCGTTTAATAAAACCATTTTATAAGTAGTAGTTTCCTAATTATTTTACCCCCATTGATTAAGGGTCACATTTTATTATTTGTATGAATTTGCATCATGAGGGCAAAGCTCCTCAATGGGGTATAGCGAGCACTAACAACCAGGATTTGACAAGGGAAATGGAGTTCTTCTAAAAGGATCCAACTGATGTGAATGTCTGGATATTTTGTAGGATTATTACCCTATTTAAAAAATTTGTGATGTTTATCAAAATTTTATTTTCTCTTTGTGGCCTAATGTATTTTACATAAATTATTTAACCTTCAGGTATATGACATCCAATTTTGTTTGTTTTATTAACAACAGTGTCTGGTTATAAAGATTTTTCTGAGACAACGAATTTACTTTTTCATTTTTGCCGAATAATATCTTGGGGCATATTAGGTATAGGCCTATAATTACACTATGTGAGGTGCATTATGTATACATATAAACCTAAATTACAGATAATGTTGTTTTTATGTAACCTGATCACTGGGTTTGCATGGCACGCACCAGCCATTATTTCCGAGTTTAGGAAAAAGCGAGGGGAATTGGCGGGAGGTGGTGCAGATTTATTTGGCGACGGAGCTGAATGACCCATTATTGATGCACGAAATGTATGTCATCTATACTGTATAACCTTGCTACGGAGCTTTTTTTACCGTTCAATTATTTTAATGCCCTTTCGTTGCATGAAATTGAGCCTTTACCGGCGATTTAACGATCGCATATTATTAGTATTCACTTTTATGCAAGAGGACAAAAGATTAGCTGTTTTTACAGGATGTCCTATATAGCACAGGGTGGTACTTCGATTGATCGATAAGTCAATTACACCTATTGAGTTAATTTAAAGCAAATCTCCCACGTGTTTCGGTAAAAAGTTGAATATCTAAACAATTATCTAATTTACGTACAAACCTTATGGTAGTTAGTATATTTTTTTTATAATTTTAACAAAAAAATAACAATTTTATTGGTTCACCAGTTCCAAACAGGTTGAACCAATTTTTCCAAAATTTCCGGAAAATTCACATTTTTAACTAATCAATCACGAAGCCAAGGGTTACGGTACTTTATAGACTCTGAATTATTGTTGTTTGTTTACACTATATCTGGATATAAATGAATACGCATAATATATCCATTGTGGATTAGCTATGGAAATCGAATTCGAGATAGAACGCATAACACTTGCATATTATGATATGGTCTCATAATACCGCATGTGATTATGTGACGTTTTTACCTTATTATACATCATCAGGTGCTTCAATCCCGTTATTTACTGTCACGTCAAAAATATTTTTCCGAAACAACAAATGTTTGGTGGATGCATTTTGAGACAATGCCAAAATAACCATATTGGTCCTATTGTCTCTCCACATTGACTGTTAAAAATCTGTTCGTACCATCTGCCATTAACATGACATTGTATAAAATTATTTGAATCGAGCATCTGCGGTCATATTCATTATTTTAGACTGCAGGGTCAACCTAAACGTATTATTAATATACAGTATCATAATGTCGTAGCAGGTTCTGTCACCTGCCTACGCTATTTACGAGATGCGTAGTCGACCTTGCTTCAGGTAGCCTACAATGATACCATAATATGATTTAATTATTGTAATTACGTGACGGTGATCTACTAATGGCTCAGGTGTAATTTCGTCCTTTAGACACAGTTTGTTAAAAAAAATTATAGTAGTTTTCTTCTCCTCCCTGAGTTAGTGGGTGTATTAAATAGTATTTTCTCATAATCTTTCAGTAGTCGTTTTAAATTTAATTTAGGCTACGTATTCAGCTTCTTCTGAGGGAAACAGATAAAATTCTAAAAAAAAATGCAACACATTGAACTTGCAATAAAATGGGCGACCCAAGCATAAGAAACCATAAAGTCATCTACATAGCCTATTTTGTTGGACAAAAACTGCAACAAAGTGCAACATGATACAGCAACATAATTTCACAAGTTTTGCATTGCATATTTTTTTAGTTGATGGCTTGGGTTTTTTTTACTCCTTCGATTTTTCCTAACACATGAATTTAACTTTATTTTTGATATTAGTTTAGTAGGCTACGAAATTTACTTATCAAAGCAACTTTGAATACTCTGTCAATATAAAAAAACACGTTTGAAATTTGAGAGATAAGACTACTCAGCATAATAAAAAAGAAGGTGCCATCGGACAATATCCAAAAAAGGTTTGCCGCTATCCCCAGGAGTTAATGAGTTGGAAGACACGAACCAATTTTCATATTATAACTGGTAAATTGGCAAATATATGCCTGCTATCAATAAAGTGATAAGCTGTATTTGGATGTCATATAATCATAATAAAGCGAATGTAGGAAAATCGTGCAATGAGCCGTTGGGATATTCATTTGATTACGTGAAAGCAAACGTGCTAAAGTTGCCACTCTAATGTTTATTTTTATGTTTGTGTCCAGTTACGTGACAGAGAATATTGTAGGAATTGTAATATAAGAGATTTATCCATATACTACGAGTGGTGGTGGTAGAAAAGGGCACATTTTCTGTCCGACCTATACGACATCGCGTGATAGCGACATGCAAATGTGTGCCGTGAGAAGAGGAAGTAATAGCAATAAAAGCTGAACATATCTAGAGATTTATGCGTTTGATATTAGTCAAACTTTCACCGGTTTCAGATAAAAGTTTAGTTTTTTTGTGTGTGCTTCGGGAAAATAACTTATCATTTGATTCAACTCCTGATTATTTTTTATAACTAATATGGGTTTCTGTTATATCGAACTACATTTTTTTGCAGGTCTTTGAAAGAATTTCCTGATTAAGACGTTTTTGTGCCGCAGCATTGTCTCTGATGTACTTCAAAAGTTTATTAGATTTTTCCTGCTGCTGGACTGTCGTACAGTTCTGATTTTTTTTTCCTGTGTCAAATGGGGCGATTTAAAAATATTATCTAAAAATCGGGGTGAAGTGGAAGTCCATTTGTCATCTGGAGCCAGTAAAGGGAGCCATGATAGGTTTATCGATCTCTCTTGATGTTGTTGTAATCTTTCTTTCTTATTATATTCTGAATTTTATATATAGTAAACTTATTGTACAGGTTATTTTAGTCAATATTTTTAGCCAAAAAGTAGCACTGTCTTACGAGTTATTTCAGTCAAATTTTCAATTCAGTGAAAACAAGCGTACAGGAAATAAAGATAAGGCGAAGGTCAACATTTCAATAAACTACTGGAAATCTTCGTATAATTTATGCATTTAAATATCCTGATTACTTTAATAAAGTTAACTTTTAATTTATCTTAATGTTTATGAATGTTTATGGTCAGAATACTGAATACGTAATCTAATACACTCCTCTGTAATACCTCGCTAGGCTACCGGTACTTGTAATTGTATGCTGTATTGGATAGGCTACGTTTCATGTTAAATGAAGAAAGAAAAAGCAATACAATCTTTTTGTCTTTAACAAATTAACATATTAAAAAAGTCACACTATTGTTTAAATACCACAAATGGCAAATCATTAGCTAATTAGTTTGATGAATGTGCCAGGTGTTATAAATAATAACCTTTGTTTCCATTGACAAAATGTAATAATATACCCTGTAAACAATTATGGGATTATCCGATAAACTGTTGTTATTTTATACCGTACTATCGGTACTTTCGTTTATTTTGTTGCACTAAATGCACTAACATTAGATTATGTAAAGCAATGTCAAGTTATGGTATGCATAAACATGCTGCATTTCCTGTGAAATTAATTGTTAATTTTATTTATTTATTTACAGGTAAGTTGATTATTTCTGGATGATATTAGTTACATGTTTGAAAGCTTGTTTCGATCGAGGTAAGGTTTTTATTCTTATAATAATGGTAACAAGGTATAGACTTAATTCATGTAGCGATGTAGGCCTATACCGTAAAAGAACATGCACTTCATCTCTATATACAAACTTAAATTTTCAATTTATGGTACTAAGAAAGAAAGAGTGTTTTTCGTCCAGCAGTGTGGGGTCAATTCCATTAGCAATCTAAAAAAATTATACTTAGAGTCTTGGTGATGTAGTATTGACATAAAGTGACGAATTTTGGGACCTATACGCGATTGATGGACAACCATCAATGGTCTGAAACTTTGATGATTATACCTTGAAACCTTGATGGAAAAAAGCAAAAGAAAAGAAGGGATTGAGGAAAATGATGAGACGGTTGATGTGCGCTTAGCAACCAATCTTTTATCCATTAAGGACAGTGCTGGCTGGTGATGGTCGCTTGGGAAGATACGTTATGAAATGAAAGAAAAAGAGGGGGTGCAAATACAGCCTCATGAGCGTAGCCTGTATCATCAGTCATCACGACACGTCAGCGGCCTGTGATTTTGAGCTCGCTAGAAAGCATTAGGGTCCAAAAAAAATAATAATAATAAAATGCTGGACATCACTCGAGATCAAAATGTGGACACACACATATTACTCCATACATAGAGTCGTGATTCTAGTTGTAGAGAAAATTATAGTGCATAAAGAAAGCTTAGAAAAAAATAAATTGGGGAGATTGCAGGGTTTAGTAATGTGTATTTGACGACTGGGTTTAGATTTATTCCACAAATATTATTTAACACTTAAAATTTCTTCCACGCTCAAAACCATGTCTGCTGTATTATAAGAATAGGCTAACACAAAATTTTGTGGCTATGTTGAAAATATAAAGTACAAGAATATTACCACAAATCATAAGATTTGTGGAGACAGGAGACTAAATACGCCGTAGCAAATACAAATACGCAGCAAATAGTCATGGTTTGAAGACTGTCCCAAAAAAGCTTTATGCACACGCATTTTTCGGTATGATTTACTTCCCGCCTACAATATTAGGCTGCTGTTGGACAGCAGTAGCATGCTGTTTTGTCATTCTGATCAATATGTTTGTCATGTAATACAACAATGAATTTGCTCTTTTCATAAATATTCTATAACATAACGCTATCTTATAGTCCGTATATGGTGTTATATTTATGTACTTAATGAAAAAACTACTTTTGCATTGCAAATACAACATAAATACGAGTCAACAAAAATGTGTGATGTGATTTCATATCACAATCCGAAAATAGCGTGCGTGTACACACGGCGTGTGACAAATGATGAGTTTATCAAGGAATATCTTTAATGACATGCATAGCGATATTATTATCACTATTATAATAGTCAACCAACAAAAAATCTCTACAATTATACATTATGTTCCAAGAGTCATAAACAGTAGCGTAGCATACATTATTGAAACTTGACGAAATTAGGTACTATATGAGGCGGGGGCGAATGGAAGATGTGTTCACGTGCAATTGTGTTGACAAAATTGTCCCCCTCTCTCCGCATTTTGTACCAGAGACTGTTTAATACACCTCCGACATAAACCTAATGCAACTGCAGTTACATTATTTTACCCCTTATAATATTGAAAATGCATATTTCCATTTCTTGTGTTGTATCGATAGATTATCCCCCCATCAAAAAGTCACATGATTTGGGCTCCATCATTTTTTGCACAGTCGACTTTCATTCATCGAACTCTATTATATGGAGAGACTGCATAAGCATTCAACTGCCAATATAGATCCGAAATATTAAATAAAAATCACTATAATCTGAAAGCTTTAAATGACTCAGCACCCGTCAAAAGTTAAAAGACAGTTAAAGGATGACTGTTCGGAATTTAGACCTCTGCTGTGGTGTTACATGCACGCATATAATCAGTTTCAATATATTGAGAAACCGCCGTCAACCAAAGGTTCGGTAAAAATTGTTTTTAAAAGGACACTACACAGCAATAACGAAAAAAAATATTAATCGGTTCGAGCTCCTATCGTGATAATTATTTTTTTTTTCCGAGATTACCTTATCTGAAACAATCAAAAGCGAAATGAATGCTCGTATTTTATAACAACATGGTTGCAGCTATTATGTGTCATTATTATTCACCCGCCCCCGCATGAAATAAAACTGAATTATGACAAAATGCATAAAGGCTTTGTCGTCGCCAACCTATTCCGCCTCAGTACATGAGTGTAGATATGCTTGCTGATAGTGTCAATAGGATTTGAGTTGGGGAAAATTTCACGGCTGTTTTCCTTATCTTTATAATGTTGAAATATGAGTTTCCGATTTGAAATCTTTTCATAGAGACTTATTACAGTAGTATGTCAATTGCAAGTTTCTTAGTAACTAAATTAAAAAAGTACTTGAAACATTATAAAAATATTAAAACTGAATTAAATTATTATTATGTTTATTCCTTCTCTATATTAATTACCATGCTTCATTTAATTTGAAATTCATCAATTGAAATTTCAGACCCTTCTGTTGTTGTCTGTCCGTTTGCCTTGTTATGAGGACCTCCTCATAACAAGGCAAACGGACAGACAACAACAGAAGGGTTTCTCTCGAGTGTTGCAATGCAGGGACTACAGCTTAGGGTTATATTACCTCATATTTTCTTAACACATTTTCACCATTTTGCCTCGAAAATATCAAAAGGTTGCCCCCTAACTTATCAGATTATTCAGGGAGAGGGCAAAATTTTTGTTACGTCGCAGGGAAAACGTTGAAAGTTGAAAGATGCGATACCTCGATATTTTCCCATTCAATTTATTGTTTCACATAAAATGTATGACGAAAAACAAAGGGGCAAGATTAATTATTCACAATGGATATAGTGCTTCTATACAGTATAAATTGTTTTGTTTATTCTCAAGTTCTAAATTCAATACTTTTATGCTATCATCATTAACATTAATAAGTCCCGGTTCTGCATTAAAAATTCAGAAACGTGACAATAATACAGTTTGATATCAACTCTATTGGGATAGCACATATTTCATTCTATGATCGTATATGAGACATATTCGAGCAAAGATGGAAAATATCCTCCCTATAACACCACGTGCTCTTTCAATTTGTCACCTGTATAGCATAGCACATAACCTCTTATTCTCGTAATATTTCTGCGCACCCGTGGGTTTTGGCCTCATCAACTTAATGGGTTATAATATCGGGACCAATTCAATAAAAGAAGAGTATGATTCTACTTGTGCAATCGATATTAAGGTCCTATTTATTTGATAGAACTCAAAACTTTATCACGTACCCCGTATGTTTTTTGTTTTCGTAAATAAAAAAATAATGGTGCCGTAATGTTTCGTACTGTATGCTAATCATTTTGACACATTTTATACTGTATAATTAGCAATTAACTCTCAAATCTCTCGTGATCTGGAAGAGGAAGAGTGGACCGATCACATTTAATGAACTCATCCCTTAATTCGACCCTTCAGCTGTATTAAGAATATAGGCTGAGAAACCCTGAATTCATTTCAATCCCTTACTCCAGCTAACACTTTTGTGTATATAGTATGTTATTAAGCTGCATTATTCACCAATAGTAATTCAAAGTATGCAAATGCAGTACATTTTGTACATCGGTTATATTATAGATTTTCTGAGCTCATAATATTATCGATGTTATCTCGACCACTGGGAATAAGAGGACTCTTAATGAGTAAATGTGATAGGAATCCTCGAGGGAATATTTCTACTTGTCCAATATTCACATTTCTAACATTTATGAAGCAAATTTGAAAATAAGACAAGTTGCGAATTAGAATTAATGCTTTATTTTTAAGTAATTACCATGTTATTGTCTAGGTAATTTGTCATTTATTATTACTACATTATTATACACGTATACTTCAATGGCATGGAAAAAAAAGTCAAGAACAGCTATTCAACACTCGTTGAGATGTTTACCTGCTGCTGTACTGTTTGTTTTTACACAAAGGGTGCTACATTGCTTACCTATATTTTCAGACCTACAGCTAATATAATATTATTATTAACTCTATCTAAGGTTTATAAAATTGACATTATTTGATTTCCTAGTATATTGCGTCCACAGTATATGTATAATGCAATATAAAATTGTTAAATCGTGAAGTTCCAGTACAAGTGCAATGTCGTGATGTCGGGATCAACTTCTTTTAAAAGTGCGAAGAAATGAAACGACAGAAGAAAGGGGAGAGCATTGTCCTTTTATAGGAAAAAAATTACGCAGCATATACGTATATATATTCATATTAAGTGTAGAATAGATTGAAAATATAAGAACCTCATCAATGCTTATGTCAACAGCAGATTCGCATGATGTGCCAGGTTACGAATATTGCAGAATGACGCAGTGTCTTCGCGTATTAACCATCATGCATATTCTCTTATTCAGGCTACCATAATCCACGCATATAGTCATACTACAAATAAATTAATAAATACATGCAGCATAAAATAAGGTATGACAAAGACTATTGAAGGTTTATTCAGCTGAAGCCACCCAGCTTGGTAAGTCCAGGTTCATTGTGTCTGGTCAGAAAGAGGGTGGGTGGTCTGATATCAGATTAAAACGATATAAAATGATCCCATAATCTTTTCGCTCCTATACTAACTCCTATTACAATGTAGGCTACTTGGAGGCGAGGAAAAGATGGCCACCAAGGTGAGGAAAAGATGGCCACCAAGGTGAGGAAAAGATGGCCACCAAGGTGAGGAAAAGATGGCCACCGCTAAGCAATGTAAAAGCAATGCGACCTGCGGAAAAGATGACTGCCGTTGGTGCAGCGCATTCGATCATTTCTCTCCGATTCTCTTCCTATCCTCTCCAGCCCTTGGACTGACTGTGTTTGATGTTTTTAAGTCACAGCTCATGAAATTGGATTTTGGGCTACCTTTTACTGTAATTATCTATTTTCAGTTTTCAAATACGCGACAACCTGTATGGGTATCAAACATTTTAAAAAAATCGAAAACAGTAGCATAGTGGCGTTAACATTAATATTCTCTTGTCTTTTTGCTTGCATTTTTATTCTGTAATGCACTGATGTCTGTGAAGCTTTTATGTCTGTTAACAACGCTTTGAAGTTTTTGCTTGTTAGCTCCATGACAAGCTCTCCTCTTTCTTGTCAAAAACGTTTGGCATTTTCAACGGCACCTTGTGGCATGCTGCAATGCTTTTTGCATCTATAGACGATCGAGTATCATCCTCTCTCTCTCTTGCGACTAAACTGTATTATACTGTTTTGATTAATAGAATGATTATTAAATGTGGAATGTATATTAGCAAGTTGATGGCAATGGAGATATCAGAATAGCCTGTCATATTATCTTGAAGAGGATTTGCAATATAGAATGATAATAAAAAACATGAGTTGAAGTTTTTTACTTGACACGATGGAACTATATCTGCACAGTAGACTGCCTGTAGAGTCGCTTATGTCCTATAAATATTATTATATTACAATGCATGGTAGAACTGGTAGTTAAAGGACAATAATGTTACAGAACATTACTGTCCTTCATATAACTATAATAAGGCTCTGCTACCAGTGATAGGTAAAACATATTGGCAAGTTCATAAAGGGGTTAGTTATTATTCTTTTATAAAATTTTTATTTGAAATTTTACTGTTCCCGAAATTAAAAGAAAAACGGTACCACTGGTTAATTCCACATTTTTAACCTGGTATGGATTTAATAATCTTTTAAAATCCCGTTTCGTGAAGTGTGCACTGCAATAGATGTGCGCAGTTCAAACTTACTCGTAAATGTAAGAAAATTATCAAAAGTCTAGAAAATTTTCATACTTTGCTGTTACCAAAATTTTATTTATATTTTTGGCAATACTTTGCATGTAGTTACATTGCAAGCTACTAACCAAAAATTTAATGTTCTGATTATATTATGCAAAATCTTAGGTTATATTCGTAGTGATGTTATGCAATTGACAAACTTGTCATTGAGGGTTTCTATTAATACTCGAATATTGTGTACACACACAAAAAAAAAACATCTCATTGAGTTTCTGTTCTCATATCCTTCTGAATTAAATCCTTGCTGTTTACCTATGGCTTGGTTTGGAGAAAAGTCGAAATACAAACTGTCTCCTTGCATCTGACAATGGCTGGTAATTAATGAAGGCCAGTGGGATGATCTTCAAGACCGAGTTATGTACTCTCTCTGGAATTTCTGTCATGTACAATAGAAGCTAATAATGAACCAGGTTGTGAGGGATGTTAATCATTACTGTTGCTCTCTCTCTTTCTCTGTGCATTATAATATGCAAGATTCGATTTAAACAAAAATATCGATTCTTTTTAGTATCAGACTTCATGTTACAGTATTTCGATACCTTAACAATACAGAACATCTAAAAAGTGATCAGCATAGAGAAAACTTGTCTTACGATATATGATTTTGCCTCCAAAAATAGAAGTTAGACCTAACTTATTATTGTAATTTTTAATTTGTTTTAGAGCCTATAATATAGGCTATAGCCTATATTATAGGCAACAGTCATTTTTCACTTCCTTTCAAATAATCTATATTTTTATTAATAAATAAATATCTTAAGTTAGTCGTATAAGGTTTAGAGAAAACTTTAGGATAAGTTTAGACTAATTTTTCCACTGTCCACTGTCTCGCTTCCACTTATTCCTAGATGTGTGTGATACCGTACTGGCAATACTTATTTCCATTTTAATCTGTTATCATAGTTCCATTTCTAGCTCTCTGGGGAATGAATCTGTCGACGCCCTTTGTCTGAACTATGGATGGCCAAATTATGTACATTTAACTAACTCTGTGTTAATCGCTTATACTTGATGCTTGCTTGTTTGTGATCAGTGTTGACTGCGATGCAGTTTTGCACGTTTCATATATATCGATGTTCATGAATGCGTAAAAAAAACATATACAAAAGAGTGATGTAAGCGACAAAGAAGCATCAGCGTTAAAGAAAAGGCATGAATTTAAGAAAAAAAGAAGGTGCAAAGACTTTTTGAGTCACCTGGCCGACAATGATGTGTCTTTCAGTGAGTAGACCCATATGTCTATAAAGGAGGTGGGTGGTAGAGACAGGGCTTTAAGTATAAAAATCTTGACAAGTATAGGTCCCGGGAAGAATTAATGATGGAGAATGGCAGCATAGCTTTTATAGGTTTGTATATGTATTAAGTGCATGCTTTGAAATTGTGGAATGATCTTGGTTTTGCAGGCGGCTACATCATGCAGGTTGAATAAAAAAAGAAAAGATACAGAATTATTATGTACAATATTGTGCACCACTGCACCTGCTGCTGATGTATAAGGCGGATTTGAGTGATGCTGTGAAATGTGTCTTTTTCTTTGATGCTCACAAAGTTTCCTAAATAGCCTAACTTTGAACTTCTTCTTGTCATAATTATTGTCTATTGCATTGATTGTTTTTTTTTTTTTCAAATTCTAACAAATTTTACCATCTCGCTTTTTTTCAAATTATTTTTTAAATAAAATTTTAAAATCGAATTTTAAAAATTTTCAAATTCGAGAAATTATATTTCAGTGCTTAAAAATCCTTATCACTTCTATGTAATTAATACAGTAATGCTTAATATTTTAAATGTAGAAACTATTAACATTAACACCATAATATGTGATTTGGTCCTTCAATACGAGTATTAATATGTTCTCATATAATAAGTTATCTTCAAATATTTCATCACTTTGAAGCATAAAAGTGTTAAAACTTTCTAAAATCATATTTTAGGGTAAAATTTTTGAAAAAAAAATGCTGATATTTATGTTTCAGTTATTTCTTTTTGTTATTTTTTAACAAGGATAAAACAACAAATTGAAAAACTATATTATACGGTAATTCAAAATTTCGAAAAAAAAAAAGTTAACATTTTTGAAACATTTTTTTTTGCAGTGTCAGAAATTAATACCGTAATTTGCTTTAAAAAATTAATTGAAACTTAAGAAACATGTTTTTATAACGCCTTTAATTTAGATTCAGAAAGTTTTAGTATTATTATTATTATACTTGTGAAATAAGGTTTAAAAAAGGTCTTTTTTGTGGGGGAGATAAAATCCTGTATGATCTTTTAACACACTTTTAATGCCCTAACCCTGTAATCTAAATTACATATTCGTATATCCCCTGTAACATTACTTTTTTTTTGTCATTCATATATTTTCTTATCACCTTGTCATATTATTAAAACTCTTTTTTGTTTTTTTCATATGTGCGTGTGTTTCATATTCGCCGTATTTTAATTTAAAAGGTAATTAGCACCCCAGAAATCTTTTTTTAATTCATATCATCCGACGCAGTTTTCTTTCGGGGGAAAAACATAGATCTCTTCTCGATGTTTTGCTGTGCGTCTGTTCTTAATCGATATGTACCCTGGGATCGCACGGCAACATTTGCCGCTCTGTAGCCTATTGTTTTAATAGTGTATTTTGGCACTTGTACAGCACTGGCTCTGCTCTTATTGATGCATTTACAGAATTTCTGACTTCTGTTGATGACACTGTAGCGGCGGCATTTGATCCTATTCTTTTTCCATGCATTTTAATAAGAAATTACCTAGGTAAATTAACTTATGCCACTAAAAACAGCATTTATAACACGGTAACTATAGCAAAAAGGTCTAATTTTATAATATTTTCAAAATTTACGGAGTTTTACTTAAGTTTTTAATGTGTTATTAGTTATTACTAATTTTCCCTCATTCCTAACTTCCACTGGATATTGGATAAGGACCTAAAATTTACTGTTTCAATAGTTTCATGTATCTGTGGAGTGTGGACTGCTTAGGTTGATACAATCTGAACTTTTTGATGAGAATTTAAGCCTCCCCTTACCGAGCCCTCTACGTAAAAAATATGGTAAAATGCATGGTATACGAGCAAATATTATATGAATTATTATGAATCGTGGCAGGTGTCCTTACAGAAAAAATTGAATTTCGGTGATAGAACTGTTCCGAACACTGCGATAACCAAATTATGTCGATCTGTAGGCTTACTAAAATAAATAATTAACTAACGAGTTAGTGAAGGAATTTCATATGGCAGATCTTTCAAAGCCTAACCAACAAACCACATCAACGCAGACCTGGAACAAGTCTGCGACTGCGACTATACGAGCTTGGTACCAGTTTCTTTAAACTATTGATTAATGATTATCCTATACAATAAAATGCAAAGCTATTTTTTTATTCACAACAAATTAATATTTTTTGTATTGGGTGATATTCATACGAAAGTATCACGATTGTATCATACCGATGTATCATTATAACGTTTGTTTAAGTTAAATAAGGTGGGTGTATAGTTACAATGTGAGTGGTTCCGCGTATAAGTCGCAGTTACAGTCTTTTTTTTTCTTCTTTTCTTTTACTTATTTTTGCAGATATTTATCTCTCCCTTGAGACAGTAGGGTGTGAGACTTAAACATCTTATTTTATCTATAAGTGTCTTTATTCAGCTTCACAGCGCGATGTGGTTTACTCCCTTGAGGAAGAATATTTCTTTTCCACTTTCTCTTGCCTATTTTTTTTCTTAGTTGCTTCATTAAAATGGAGTAAGTGGAAGAGAAGACTTTAAAAAAAAGTTTGGTTGCTTCTTTTTTGGATTAAATGACGCAGTCCCGAGCACGATATAATTTTCTTATATTATACAACGGTAAACTTTATCGCTGAAACGGGAATTTGCTATTCCGAGCTTTTTTAACCTTTTACCCACACAGCGAGTGCGGCGCGAATATAATTTTAAGCTTTTTTTTTTCTTGTTGCATGATGGGTCTAAGTAAAAATAATACAGCAACGTTAAATAAAACAATTTGAATTTTGCTGCTGAAGCAGAGTTTGTTGAAGCATGATGCGATTATGCAAAAAGAAATTGTGATTTTATCAGAATAATTAACTGGTACGTTAGTTTTATAAGCATAATATCATAGAGAATAAGCTAAAGTGTTTTATGCGGAATGACTTATTGCTCTGATGAGCTGCGGATTAAATTTCTGAAGTGAAAATTTAAAAAATACAGTAGAAAAAAAATTTTAAATTATCTGTTGAAGTTTCGGAATAATTTTTGTTCTGAATATTATTATTTATTTCTAACTAAGTGCAAGTTATTAATTTTAATATAGGATATACATCTTCTGTTGGAACTGATGATTTTTTGTTGTTTAGAAATATTGCACATCAGGGCCTCCTCATTTACTCCTCTTATTTAAAAAATAATAAAATTCATATTTTTTCCCCACATATAAAAAAGACCTTT
>JAQGBM010000036.1:0-21363 GCA_034698405.1 Symphylella vulgaris | reverse complement strand
GCTAGATGATCTCGTATAATAAGAAGAAAACATTGTTTGGTACTTCGCAAGATTATGTTCAACCCAAGACCGTATCCCGCCGTATCCTATAATAAGTTATACTTACAATGCGATATTCTGCAGAGGTACGTAGAATAGTTTAGCCTATCATGCGTTAACTATCTATCATTCCATAGCTTCTTGTCTATAAGTCATATAACGTGGATGGCAGGATAATTCTAGCCTATATATTATAATAAGACCTAAATCTAAATCCGTTTGAGGTTGGTTGAAAATTAAAGTCGGTCGAATTAGAAAACTGCTCGATTTTTTATTGTTGAAACTGAGGTCCCCTTTGCTTCCTTTCCTTCTATTCACGAACTCGAAAACTGAGAGAAAAAGCCACAGATATTAATGCTCTTTCCTGGCCTCAGGCTTAGTGTAGAAAAATGAAAACTAGCATTAGTGTCGCATTTTTGGTCATTTTTTGCTTAGCATGTTCCTGAATCGGGTTCATTGAAAGTTAATTTATCCCCTGCCTGAGTATATAGTACAAATTAAGGGGACGACTATATACAGTACCTCGTATACGATTCGTAAGTACTATTGATTTTTCTTAATTTTCATTACTTACCGAGTTACCGTAAACGACAAACAATATTAAAAACAAAATAATAAGGTCCCGTATTCATGCACACAAATTGTTACTATAATTTATGAAGGATTTGTAATTTTAAAACTTTTGGTTGGCTACAAATTTTTTACCAAAGGCTATTGGTCCACATTCCTGCAAAATACAATAAATTTTAAAATTATAAATCCTTTGTAAATTAGTAACGATTGTGTGTATGAATACGAGACCTTAATTATTTGTTTTTAATTTTGTTTGTCGTTTAAGTAATAAAAAATTAAGAAAAACAAATAGTATACGAATCGTACGAGGTATACTGTAGTCATCCCCTTAATGCGCGTAGGTCGGGCCGGTCGGCATTAAAAAATAAAGTACGAGTAGAAAGTATAGGCTACTTTTTAAAAGTTCATATTCTGCAGTTTTCTTGGTATATTTGTACAATGTATGTAGGATGTCCGTATAAACCTAATCCTACATAAAAGTTACCGGTACACCATAATATGCCTACGCTCTTACGGGGTTAAGCTGATAAACTATAGAGTATATTTATATTATAATAAATTCGTATAGTCACTCTAAAACAGCTATAAGACTGTTTTTTAAAAAGTAAATAAGTTATATACTGTATAAGGCCATGTATAAGGCCTACTATATAGTATATACCCCTAAGTTATATAAATCTAAAGCCAAAAGTTATTCCGAATTTATGAAGTGATAAGACGGATAGTTGTGTGATAAAATGTTGCATTTGGTATAAGTTAAGCTTAAAAAAGTTTTTTTTTTTTTTAAGAAATATATAAAATTCCAGTATTCGCGGGACCAGAAGAATTTTTTTTTCTATCCCGGCATTTTATATGGATTGGCAAATCGATAAAATCATAAAATTTAACTGGATTGGCTTGATGATGCAAGTGAGCACTTAAAAAGGTCGATTTTTACACTCTTGCTTTCGGCTTTCGTCAACGTTTTTTCAGTTCATTTTATCCCAAGATATATTTTTATATCATTGAAATTCCAAATAAATTCCTTTCCCAGGACAAAATGATAATTCAGTTGTTAAATTTAACATAAAAGTTTAAGATGGTATTAGGAGGTTGCCTTTTTATGGGTTCGATTAAAGTCAGGGTTAGCTAAATAGATTTTTAAAAAGTACGTTTTACGAGCCTTTGGTACTTTCTTAAATTCAGCTTATAATGCTTTCGATCAAAATACAAACACACGAGTTAGTGCTGATTCGTCTAAATAAGTCCCTCTCACATTATGCAATAATGCCCTCAATGATTTTGAAGTTTAAGGGCGTTGTATTGTATTTGTGGATGAAGAGATGAAAACCCCATCCATGTTAAAAATAAAAGTATCAAGCAAGTTGCTAATGTTTTTTCTATATGATAATGAGTTTTTGATGAGATTATCCCGTTTAAACTTTAAAAATGGCACGTCACCACCGAAATATTCGGGAGATAAATAAACCCCAGAAATTTAGGTAGCCTATAGGTTTCTATGGAAGCAAGAATTAGAATATTTCAACTTCAGAACATAAAATATCCGGAATTTCTGATTTAACATTTATATTAAAATTGTATCTTAGTCGATAGGGTAAACCACCCGCAATTACGGTATTGTTACTTTAAGGACTTAGGTAGATGTTAAATTTCCCCATGCAAGCTTTAAAAAAAAACTATTATCACCAGATTTTAGAGAAGTCATTAAGCTTTCTGAAAATCGGTTTCAAATTGTTTTTTCTACAATGTTTTAAGATGTTGTTAGTAAAACAAACAAAACGTTGTTAAAAACCCAGTTGTTGGCACTCCCTTTCATCAAAACAAACAAAAATACAAGAACCCCATTGGTTGCCAATAACTGGGGGGGGGGGTGCCAATAATAGGGCAGTTTACCTTACTCTCTCATAGGAAAAAATTTCACAATTTTCTTGATAGCCTACAATATTCTATATTGACGATTCATCGTCCTCAGTCAGCTGATAAATTACGTCTATATTAGGAAGGTATCCATAATATTATAATCTCTACTGCTGCCAATATAAGTAATCGTTTTGTTTGCACTAAGTTCTTTAAAGAGTTTGTACTTAAAATGCAAATGCATGCTCTTAATTCAGCCTTTAACTATGTACTAGTTACATCCCAAGTTAGAGAATCTTGTTTATTGGTATAATTATCCACATTTCTACAACTAGAGGGTTTTTTTATATTATTACCCAAACGTGCCTAATCCATTCGGGGATTATTTCCAACACTAGCTCAAACATAAAACCAACATCATTCATACCCATAAACTTTTAAGTATCTTTTTCGCCCGGCATTAAAACGCACAAATCGCAGCAAACTCGTAACCTTTGGCCTCTTACGCATCACTTTGTCTTTATACTATTTTATCTTTATAGTCTAAAATCAAATTGATTAGTTGGGCCGCCCCTATATTTTATAGGAACGTGCGAAAAAGGGCTAATGTTCCTCTTGAAAGGGTAATAAGATACGGGACTATAATATTTTGATTGTTTGATCTCTTTATAGATATTGCAGTTGGTGCGCCCTACGAGAAATCAGGAGTGGTTTACATTTTCCTAGGCTCTCAGGACGGCCTTCTACCAGAGCCATCTCAGGTAAATAAATACGGGAATTCGGGAAAAAAGAATTCAAACAATAAAAGTATCATGTTCAAATACAATGGTTTAACGTAAATTTGAATAATTAGGGCACATTTTTTCAAAACCTTTTTTTAAATTTTTGAACTCTAAAATGTAAAAATCTCAACTAAAATAATATTATACTGTATTCTTATATCGTTGAAAAGGGTTTTTACCCATTCTAACCTAACTACGAATGAGGGTGGATATGTAGCCTATATTTAAAATATAGTATATACCCTTGCTCTCACCAATTAAAGATCACTACGAGGAAATAAGAAAAATTGTATCCTTTCAGTCAGGATAATTGTCTAAGTCCTCATCTCCTGGCGTCGGTATGGCTTCGGGAACAAAACTTTGCAGACTGTGTTTTCTTTAGTCGTTCATGCATCCAACCTTATAAAGAATTCTAATTCTCCTATATTATCTCTTTCTGCAGAGTCATTAAAATAAATTTAAAATGAGAAAAAAGAAAATTTACTTTTAAGGATCGCATAAAAAATAATAATATACTTTGATTTTCATCCAGAAACCCAGTATCATGATTCATTGCCTCTTTTATTTCTCCCTCCAAAAAATCTGAGTAAAATGCCCTCCCTAAACAATTCTCTTGAAAACTTTTTACGAGGAGAGCTTTATAGCGGTTGCCGTTGAGCACGTCTGTATTAAAAGCAGCAAACACCTGGGCCTAAACAGGTAAAACTATACCTTTGGGAAAGTGTTTAAGAGTGCTGTTGCTATATCCTTAAATGGTGGCCATGCATATTACATTAAAACTGGCCATTTTATTTTCGTAAAATTCAATCAGTGTGAAAGTAGTTTTTTTTTTTTTCGTTCCTAGCTTTTTTCGTAAGAACGACCCTAAACGGTGAATAAAGTAAATTAACTAATGGCTATTCTACGATATTGTAGAAATCTTCATATATGGGAAGGTAGAGTGGCGGTGCATAGGGTAATACAAGTATATATGCTGTAATTACTAACAAATTTGTGGTGTGGTGTGGCCAGGAGTTCTAATCCCGGTCTGCATAAATTTTTAGGATAATGTTGTCTTACATTGTATGGGTATGTGTCCTGCCCATCAACCTGCACTGATGTAGGGAACATTGTCGTATATTACCTGTGCGAAACTTCAAATTTCAAGAGAATATAGGCCTATTCCAAGAACTAAGAGGCTATTTCGAGATACCGTGTAGAACTCGGACACATTCCTGTAAAATTCGCCCATATAAAGTTGGTGAAATATTTGTGAGACTGTTGAGCCTCACAAATCGGAAGCCGAATATTTCGACGAATAACTTAAATATAAGTTTTAACTTAACCGGTACGTTGAAAGGAAAGATAATGAAATGATATTTTTTGTAGGTTATTAAAGCTGTTGATGTACCTGGAGCTCCTGGCAAAACATTTGGATATTCGTTGTCTGGTGGGGTTGACATGGACCGAAATGGCTACCCCGATCTCCTCGTTGGAGCCTACGATGACAACAAAGTCTTCCTCTTTAGATCGCGACCAATCATCAATATCACAACCGAAGTTAGCGGACAACTCGAAAACATTGATCCCACTAAAAGGGGTTGTGATCCCAACCCCACTGCTACCACTGCATGGTAATTAACTCTATATTTTCGAGCTCTAAATGTTTTATTAACAAAAATGTTTACATTTCTAGCTTCCGTATTAGAGCTTGCTTCAGAATAAATCCCCAAAATCTGGGTCCAAGCCCAAGGGGACTTACACTGAGGTACAAGTTGGAAGCAGAAACCTTTAGGAAGGGTCGCAAGTTTTCTCGAGTCTATTTCAATAGCTACAATAATACGGATCCCATTGTATACAAGGAAGTTACTCTTGCTAGCTACCGCATTAGCGAACAGAATTGCACTAGTGAAGTTGTTTACCTAAAGGTAATTATTTTGCTTTTTAATTTACTCCGCATAGTAGTTTATCTAAAGTAAAATTTTTCTCGTAGGAAAAAACGGCAGACATCCAAAATCCTATCTACTTCAAACTGAGTTATTCGTTGGTTCAGGATAAACCCGCGTTACCCAGACAAGGCGAAAGGGTTCCCAATATGAACGCTTACCCCATTTTGGATCAAAGGGAAGCCTCCAAGGAATTTAAGGCAACATTTGAGAAGGACTGTGGAGATAATGACATTTGTGAAAGCGATTTAATAGTTACTGCTAGACATAACATAAGAGAGTAAGTAAAACTTAAGCTTAAAGAGATGGCTATTTATCTAAAATTCAATTATTTTTTATGAGAGTTAAATAAACTATTTTTAGAGATTAATATGCTAACTTATCTCATCTTTAAGACAAAAGTTATGTAGCCTAAATAAAAAAAAATACATTTTACCCTCCCTAACATTTGGGGAAACAGGTCCTTATTAAGAGTTTAAAATTTACATTTTGTCTCGTCATCGAATTTCAGCAAACAGTTAAAACTGGGACAGGTGAAAGAATTGGTATTGGACATAACTGTGAAAAACGATCTCGAACCGGCATACGAAGCAAATCTCTACATTTTCCATTCTCCTAGTGTTCATTACGATAGAACCAAATCTTCCGTAAGTACATGATTTTTTTGATAACGAACATGATTGCATTCTATTTTTGTCTGTGAGCTCGTTATGTGCACTTCTAGCTGGCCTCGCTCTGCATTGGCCTGGAGATGCTAATAGGCAGTCTATAGTGGGTCAATTTTATAGCATCCACCGAGGGGGGGGGATACAAATTATCCATACTCTATGTTGGGGTCGAGGAGGTCATTTTGGGGAAAATGGAGGATTTATGACATGGGATGGGTGGGTCCTTTTAGCTTTTTAATGTCATAAATTATTTATAAAAAGTGGGTGGGTGGGTTAAAATTTAGCTTGCCAATTTATGATACTCTCTTTTAGGGGCCAAAAATACTTAAAATTTTACTTTTGAGAGTGGACAGGTGTCCATGTCGTAAATGATCAATTTTCTGATTTTTTTAAGGGTGGGTACCTAAGTTGCTCATGTCATAAATTATTTATGACAAGCAGGAAGGGAGTGATGGGTACGTCCTTAATTTTTTTCAAATTTTTCCAAATATTGCCGAATTTATGACATGGAGTATGGATAATTTATTACTGACTCCCCTGGCATTCACGAATAATTATTTATTGAATATTTTTGGCCCCCATAGTCCAGTGGGGATAAGGTTGAGAAGTATGTGAGTTGGGTGAGCGCATTTTTCTCGATCATAAAATTCGTAGTGTAAGGTAGCTCTTTCGGACTTAGATCCTGTCTACATCTCCTCACTCTGATCTCGTTAAAGACCCCTTTTTAGTTCGAAACTGTTTTATTTTCGGTTCGGGTTCCGTTTCCAAAATTTCGATACCGGTTTTTGTTCCGCTCTTCCAAAAAATAGCCTAAATGTTCCAAATCTATCTTTCAAAAATGACTTTGTAGCTTCATTATAATTTTCCTCAATTCTTGTTCTTATTATTGCAATTTTTTTCGAGAAATCAGTGCCAGTTCCGGTTAAATTGAATTTATGATTTTTTACAATTTTCACTAGTTCTGGGTTTTGGTTCAGAACCCTGCTCTTAAAAAGATAAAATTGACCCAGGAAGCTGAGATGAAGGCTCATTCCCTGTGTTTACTGTTTAGACAGGGTTACTCATAAGTCCATCAAGTAATAAATCCAATACAAACAAATTAATACTCGTCGAGGTCGGTGGGAATTTTAGGAAAAGAAAGTCTATAGAGCTTCAGGTGCGTCAGCTGTGTAATTAATTTCAATTTAATGTTTTCTAGGTCCCAACGAGTATTTCGTGTAGTGACCACCCTAATAACAAGTCTATCGTCATCTGTCATCTTGGCAATCCTCTTAAGAAGTCTTCAGTATGTTATTTTTAAATTTATTTTAAATTCGTCAATTTTTAAAATTAATATCGTATATTTTGCAGAATACAACTTTCAAAGTTATTTTCAACCCAGATAGTGTTCCCGATGAGGAATCCTCAATTAAATTTGTTCTAATGGCTAATTCGTAAGTAGGAAAATGTAATTTTTGCTTGGTCCCCCTCTTGATTAATATTATTTTTTTGCCTAGGACGAGTGTCCAAGTTCATAACAGACCAGATATTGAAATGAATTTGGACGTAGTACGACACGCTGAATTAGCACTATTTGGGTAAGTTGCAATTTATTATTTAGACTGAGTATTTTGGGTCATATATTTATTTTATCCCTTGCAGTAAGAGCGAACCGGAACAGGTATTCTACAGTGGTGATGTGAGGGGTGAAAGTGCAATGAAAGTAGAATCTGATGTAGGATCTCACGTTGATCACGTATATGAAGTAAGTTTCAACTGTTTTTGTTTTCTCCTTAACCCTTGAACGAATATGGACATTTAATACGCCAAAATGTTTGTCTAGGATAGGTCTATTCGAAAACGTAAACATAAGTTATTATGGGGTCACAGCATGAAATAAAATGATTATTTGAAAAAAAAACTCGAACAGCGAAATGTAGTTTTTCTTGGATATCTTTCTATTTCATGCCATGACCCCACAATATTTTTACGTTTTCGAATAGATCTATCCAATACCAATATACAGGTATTATATGAATACGAACATTATGGTGTAAAGTACGTCCATATTCCTTCAAGGGTTACGAGAAAATACGATTTTTAAAAAATCGGTCGGATGGAAAATCGTAGCTTTTGAAGTGCATGGGCTTTACGCTTGTTTGTATATGAAGGATATACGATTCTGTTAATATCTTGTAGGTTTTGAATTATGGTCCCTGGAAAGTGAGCAAAGTTACAGTAAATGTGGACTGGCCTTACGAATTGGCGAGGGTGCAAAATAACGATCACGGAAAATGGCTTCTCTACCTCATGGAAAGGCCTAAGGTAATTTGGGAATGAGCTTGTAATAATTTTTGATTATGAATTTAATGAAACTTTGTTGATACTTATTATTAGGTTGAAGGAGCTAGTGGAGAATGTTATTTGGAGCAAGACTACATTAATCCACTTAATCTTATCGTAAGTATGGAGACAATATTTCTTATTCTGATGTTGAAGCTAGTTTTAAGCTCCGAAAGCTCAAATCATGTTTTCGAAAATTATTCTTTATACGGTATTCATGATGTGGTAGGCCTTAGTTAAAGACAAATATTATTGATAGCTACTAACGTACGAAAAAAGTGACGTGGGCTATCTTACGATCTCTTAAAGCGGACCAAATTGGGGGAAAAGGCTCCTTAATACGATAGGATATTATAGACCTAACACTCATGATGAGGCGACCACCACCTGCTTATGCGATCTAGAAATACTACCTCATTCGTTGTCCTATATGTCTTGAGACCTGCACGATAGACGACCTTTTGACGGCTACAGATCGAGGAATTTGTGTAGTTCGCTTCAGGGCAGACACAATTTGATTGCGAAACTTATTAATTATTCTGTTTAATATGTTACGACTCGATATAACACTGATAATTTTGTTTAGGTTGCCCTGCCTCCTCCAGACCAAAGAGGCAAGTACACTGCTAACCCTAGCGACGAGAAACCAGCACCTTCCAATCTTGAACAACTTCCTGCTGCCGAAACGAGAAGGAAGAGGAGTGAAACTGTCCAAACGGCGGGTCTGAGGTCAGGCGATGATGCCAAAGGAGTTAAATTGGTCAGTATTTTTTTTTATTTATATAACTAATCGAAAGTTTAAGAAATTAACCAAATACTTTTTACATTTCTATAGGATTGTAGTGGAACCAATCCAACAGCAAATTGCTTCCAATTTAAATGTATCATTCGTAATCTGAGGAAGTCGGCCGTGATTAAGGTTAGGTCGCGACTCTGGAATACCACACTAGTCGAGGAATATCCAAACGTAAATCACGTCAATATCATCACCAAAGTTTCAGTTAATTTGGACGAATATCCAAACATCAAACAGGAAAATACAGAAGATGACGTTCTTTACGTAAGAATCTTTAACCTATTTATGTTCTAGTGATATCATGCGAAAATTCCATCATTTTCGAAATATCCGATAATGATTATTATGTCGAAATCGATGTTTAGGGGGAAAATGTCAGCAATATCGACATTTTGCCAGCACTGCACAAAGTTTTGTAAAAACAATGTCAAGAAGCAAGCTATTTAACCTATGCATGCTGGGCGAGCCAGTGAATGGCCGATTAAGAGTTACTTAAACTTTAAAATAACGTAAATCGAATATTTTTAAGTCATATGAAAGTCTAATTTTAAAATGCATTAGATAGAATAAAATGCCTACTATTTGATAAGAAAAAGCAAAAGTTAAAAATAAGAAATGGTATTTTTAATATGAGCAAAGAAAGGGCAATTGGTGAAAAAAAAACAGTAAATGACCGGTGTCATTTACTGGGTTAAGTTATATTAAAATAATACAAGAGAGTAAAATAACTTAGAAACAAAAAATAAAATAAATAAACATCTTCTCATATAACAGTATGTCTTTTTCTCGTATACATATGCGGATGTATAAATTAAGTATAACTTAATTACTAAAAAGAGAATTATTAGAAACAAATGTTTTTAATGGATCTTGTTCCGTTTCCTTATTTTTTGTGGTTTATATGGGACCGGTCATTCACTGGGGGGCGGTCATTCACTGGCTCGGTCACCCTATCACTAGACTTAAGTGATAGGTAGTATTAAGACTGGTTAGTTTAATTATATTGTATGTACATTTTATTTCCATTATAGCTTGTAACAAAGGCCTATCCTCAGCTTTTACCTCATCAAGTAGATCAAGATATTCCAATCTGGATCTATATCGTGGCTGCCATTTTAGGAATAGCTGTTCTAGCTATATTTATTCTTATTTTATGGAAGGTAAGTAACATTAATATTTCTAAAATAATTTCTAAACTAATATTTTAAAAAGTTATATTCCAAAAATTCCTACAAAATAATATTCCTAAAAAATTCTAAAATTCCTAAAATTATTCCTAATTAATATTCCTAAAGTAGGCTAATATTCCAAAAATTCCAAAAAATCCTAAAATTCGTAATATTATTCCTAATTAATATTCCTAAAGTAATATTCCAAAAATTCCTAAAAACATAATATTCCAAAAACATTCTAAAATTATTCCTAATTAATATTTCTAAAGTAATATTCCAAAAAACATAATACCGTACATAGGCCTAATGTTAATATTTTAAAATGTCTTTTTAGCTTGGATTCTTCAAGAGGAAAACGCCCGAAGAAATGATGAAAGCAAATTATGAAAAATCAAATAAAGATTACAATAACGGAGTTAACTAATATTAACTTAGCAATTTAATGGTTATGCAAACAACCTTTAAAAGGAAAAAACAAAAGCCTACATTATTTACTGAAAAATAATTCATATCAGCTCCAGTGGATTGGAAGAATAATTATGAGAAGGCCTTCTAGGAATGAGTTTAATACCATAAAGTATTTATGGTAATTAAAAGGTAAATACGTTGTTTAAAAAAAAATCTTTATATGCCAAGGAAGTGCCAATACTAAAAAAAAATATAGAGACGATATTTTAAAATATTCAAGAGTTTTAAGGTTATTAAAGTTAAAAGAATTAACCTTAAAAGACGAGTTAAAGTCAACTTTTTTAAGTTTATAAAAATAACAAAGTTTTTATTTTATTATAAGAATGCAAAGTTAGCTCAAATTCTTAATTCTCTCTCTTTGACACGTTTAATTTTATGTAAATTAGGCAGCTGATTGTTTTTTTTTTTTATCCTAAATTTTTGTTTTTAAAATAGGCTTAAATGTGTTTTAATAACTTATGCTGTTGGCGTCCATTTTTTAAGCTTAATCTTCCACAGAAAAATGTTAATTTTTTTGTGTATCTCAAAATACGTCCCGGGATTTTGAGTTTCTTTCAAAACCCAATTTTTTTATACATATTTTACTTATAAATAGGTGCAATTTAAATAAAACAAAGTCATATTACATAGTCAAATTACTTTATTATTGTTAAAAATATTGTTTTTTTTTATCTTTTATTACTACAGTTAGGCCTAAAATCAAAATATCTTTTTACAAGCAGAAAATTTGTTGCCAGATTTTGGAAGATTTGCATCGTAAAATGTGAATAATTTACAGGATATTATACATCTTTACCCTAAATCTGGATTAATATAAATGTTAAAAAAACCAATTCCAACGGTAGAAAGCAGCAATATATTTGAGATAATTATTTTACATTCTAAAGTTCAAAAAAATAAAAGGGTTTGGATGACCAAATGCATTAAAATCATTGTACTTTTTAACTTTAAAATTTAATATCTCAACTATAAAGCCACTGATTTTCATGATTTTTACATCGTTGGAAATAATTTTTATCCGTCTTTAACATAGTATAAATCTATAATAAGGGCGGTGTTCTCCTTTATTTATTTTTTTTCTACTAAAATTTTACGATACAAATACAGTAACAAATTGATAAGCCTATTTTTAACACACAGGACTTGTGGGGTGTGGGGGGGGGGGGAGAACCTGATTTATTGTGAATAATTATGGTATATATTGAGTGTGACATATCGATGGGGGTAAAGAGATACTAGAATATTAATTTGGCTGGTTTGAAATTATGAATTTTCTGCAAAGGTTACAATGAAAAGATAATCAAATAAGTACTTAATTTATGACAGTTTTTTTATTTTCTATTTTGTGATTTGTTTCGTTTAAATAATGTATAATCAAGTCTTCATTTTTCATCGTAATAGATTATATTAACTATATTTTCTTAATGCATAATTATTTGTCCTTTTATTTTTTAAAACAAAATTCAGAAAATTAATCAAATCAAGTGAAAATTAATTTAATTCAGACAAAATCATTGTCATAATTATTTTAATTCAAAGCTTGCACTGCCAAGTTATGTAGAGAAAATATTGATCAGATTTTATCTTTTTAAAACATTTGATTTAATAAATCAGGATAAATAATTTTTACATTTTTTTTCTCATTGAAATACGTAATAAAATAATATTTAAAGGACACCTTATTAAATTATTTAAAATTAAGAACTACGGAATTAGTTTAAATAATTTTAGCAACTTATTTTGTAAGAGATATTGACAGCCCCCTATATTTATCCTGATTGTTAAAGTGTTTTAAAATTAATAACCTGATACATTGTTTAAATATAATTAATTAATTTTTTCCCTAATCATGAAATGGTTAAGTTATAAATATACAGCGCATTCTGAAAAGTTAACATTTTTTGTGTTTTATTTTCTGTAAGCATCATATTATTAATATACTCGTAGGAAAACCAAGATATTATAGTGATTTTTATTACATAAACTATTTTGTGCCTTATAAATACTTCTGGGGAAATCAGGAGGGGATAAAAAATAATGTTTAACAATTATTATATTAACCAAAAAAAAAAAATTTATATTATTAATAATTATGTGGTTCATAGAATTTTGCAGTGTTTTCATTAGTAAGAAAATAATGTGAACCTATGATAATCAACTGAAACACTGTTGGTTATGAAATATTAACTTATAATGAAAAATTGTACATTTTACAAGTTGTTTTTCATTTTTTTCATTTTTAAGAATAAAAATATTTTATATTTAATAAAATATTTTACATAATATTTAATAATTTTCAAGAAAAAAAAATTATTTCATACAAAAAAAAACGAATGTAAATAGGTTTTATTATCCTTTTTACAGAAAAGATAAAAAGAAATCACGTTTTAATATTAGTGTTTAAAAATTATTAAAAAACACTAATTTTTTACACCTTCAATTTTTTATGCGGATAAGAAAGTTTGGAAAGTTAAGTGATTTTTGCACTGTTGCATTTCCCATGTTAATATGATCCTAGTTTTCATTAGCCCATGTACTGAATTTTTTTATCTTTAAAATAATTATCCAGCCCCCGGCCCAGGGGGGGGGGGAGTTATTCGTTAACCTTTCGTCATCTTGAGTTTTCCTGTGTATTTCCATACATGGGGAGCTCCGGTGTTTTTGATGACCAATAATGAGCACCAGGGGCGAGTTATTCATGTCACCAAATCTCCGGAGCTTTCCCATAGGAAATACACAGGAAACTACGGTGTTTTTTTTTGCGAGTTATTCGCCAACCCAAACACCGGAGTTTTCCCATTGGAAATACATACTGTAGGAAAATTCCGGTGTTTTCGGTGACCAATAACGCGCACTAAGGCAATTAAGACACAAAAAAACTTTAGAGTACCGGTAATTAAAAGGATTTTTCTGTGTCATAGAAATTTCTGAGATTTTTAAAAATGCATTATGGAAATTAAGTTCAGATTTCAGGGATAATTTGTACCGTGCAAAAATTACTTCAACAAAAAAGAAAAAAAAACCTAGGTGTTGGGTTGGAAAATTTAATTTTTTTGAAGAAACAAAAACCTAATCATTGTATAAAATTTCTGGTTATAAAATTATTACAGTTTCACAAAATGTTAAATTAAACTTATTTTGCTTATGATCGTGGATAAATTATGACCGTCCATTTTTATTTTAAAATTTTAGATCAAGAAAACCCACGTCATCCATCACGTGATACCATCACAAACTTCATTTTGTGAAACTGTAAAATTATGAAATATGGTTTATTTATTATTATTTTTTAAATTTGTATATAGAATAACTGAGATAGAATATTTGGACTAAGAGAAAGATTTGTAACTCTTTCATAAATAAGAGCTTGATTTTAATTAATATTTTTGTCTCGTTTTATTATTTTGTGGCGTCATTTCTGTAATAATTTTTTAAAAATTATAGTGATCCATGAGCTGATTATACATACCACATAAAAAATATAAAATACATCCTCTGGACTCATGATGTTATCAAGGGAATTTAGGGAAATATGTGACCATGAAAAAATCACTTAAAATGGATTTGGTTGCAGCTGTCTATAATTGTCTATACTTTTCAAAATAAGTAAATTTATATAATATTGTAGAAGGGGTATTCTGATATGACCATAGACAAAAATATATTGGTGGACAAAATAATGTTTTAGTTCAATTTAAGTACAGGTTATTATTTACAAGTTTAAAAAAAATACTACAACTAACTTATTCACATTTTCTTCCCGTTTTCTCGTTAATCCACGAAACATAATTGCTGACTCGCGTATAAACACCCGGAAATCCAATTTTACCACAACCTAAACCAAACGAAACCAACCCAATAACGTGCCATCTATCCTCATATTTCCAGAGCAATGGACCTCCAGGAATACCCTGTAAGAAAATAAAAGAATCTCTTAAGTTCAGAAAAGTCTACTTCACCTAACAATAGACGAAAAAAAGCTATCTTAACACTCTTCGGGGCCCTAGGCACTTAGGCACTTATTTTATTGGGGCCCCCAATCCCCCATCAGTGGCGGATGCAGAATTTATTTTGAGGAGCCGAATTTTTTTTCTCACAAATTTGGAATGTACGGGCAGGGGGTCTGGGGGCGGCAGTATCCAAACCGCCGGAGGCGAAAAATTTTCCGAATTCAAGTTAAATTTCGCGAATTTGTAGTCAAATTATCATACTTCTGTTAAAAATATGTCAGTTCGCGGGGGTCCGGGGGTAAAATCCCCGGAAATTTTTGTAAAATTTAGCTGATATTTTGAAATTTGGTGCATTTTAAAGCGCCCCTCTTGACACGGTCGGAGCCCGTCGGGGCTCTAGGCACGGTGCCTATTGGGTTATCCGGGGCTGAGAATACCGTAGTGTTTAGCTTTAGTAAAACTTTATTTACTTACCTGACAGGCCTCTTTGCCTCTATTTCCTGCACACAACATACTTTGCTCTATTTTGATCCATTGTCGATATGCCAATTCACAATCACTATTTGATAGAACAGGAACCTCGACTTCGCGAATATTTCTATAAATTCTACCTGAAATTCAACATCTTATTGGAAAATGTTTTTAAAACATAATATTTTTAATCTTACCATCTTTGGTATAATTGCTTAGTCCTCCTTCCGTAACCGCCTTTTGTCCCTCTATTCGAATCGGTTTATCGGGAAGACATACCGATATCGCTTCGTGTATAACGTCGTTGGTCAAATGTAGCAGAGCTATATCGTTCTTGTAGTCGCGGTATTCATGATGAATGTAGATGCTTCGAACGTTGTAGATATTGTCGGTTTTCCATAATCCAGGTACGTCCGAATTTCCAAAGACAACTCGAATTTGAAATGGATTAAGTCTGCAATATAAAGAACCCTCGAGTTATTATATGTCTTGAATGGAAAAAAAAATACAGAAATCGTAAAATTCTGGAAACTTTATGTTAAGTGCACATCGGGCGTGCAGCGTCAATGTAAAAAAAGGTTTTTGCTTCGGGGTTTTGTAACCCTTGAACGAATATGGACATACTCGTAATATTATACGTAGTACGGTAGAATGATCGTAATGTTGGTTTTTGAAAAGATCTATTCGAAAACTAAAAAATATTATGGGGTCACTGCATGAAATAAAAAATAAAAACTCAATCAAACGCGTAATTTCAGTTTTTCTCAAATATCTTTTAATTTCATGCAGTGACCCCATAATATTTTTTAAAGTTTTTGAATAGATCTTGCGATCCATATTCGTTCTAGAGTTACGAAACTCCAAAGCAAAAACCATTATTTACGGTGACGCGCCCAATGTGCATTTAGCAGAAAACGTTTAATTGATGACTTAGAAATGACGTTTACTTTCTTACCCATGCACACAGTGAGCTACTGTTAAAATGAATTTTTTCTTGATAACAGTACCTCTGCAGAATGGTTCTCCTGATCTAGTCGTAATGGCAACCTGAAAAGTTTAATAGTCAATAAGTAGTTAGGCCTATTTAATGATAATGTTTTAAAAAATACTTAAGTTATATTAAAAAATTACGGTAGAATATTTTAATATGGCAGAAGACACAGTTTTTTTATTGGAAGAATTTGTATTTTCCTGCTTCAACGATAATCCGCATTCTGAAAAAAAAGTTAGAAATGAGGTAGTAGCAATAGTACATATTCTACATCTAGAATATGTACTATTGGTAGTAGGGGTAGTTTTCGAAAATAATTTTAATTTAAACTGACTGCATGTTTTCACGTCATGGTGCCTGTCCAAAGTTTCTCTCTCGCCTTCCTGAAAAGAGTAGGACACATTGGTTCCTTCAGCCACTAAATCATCAGGATCTGGTGTTGGAGTAATTGTAGAATGTAGATATTGCGTTGTAGGTGCATTACTGGGACGTGTGGTTCGGAGAGTAGGCCTAGTCGATTGGAAAGAAAAGTCGTCCATGGCATAAGACACCAAAGACAAAATCTGTTGTAATCTCGAGTGTGTAGTCGGTGGTAGCGTGGTAGCAAAAGTTGTAGGCTGGTGATGTTCTGAAATATTCCTTATCCTCTCTGCAGCTGTGTATCGTATAAGAACATATAAATTTATTCTTACGAAAAGCCATCTTCAAAAGCTGCGATTTTCTGTCAAACCGATTTTTTTTTAATTGTGTTTTCTCGGTAACTATAATTATTACACACATTTACTTCGGACATTACAACATTTTCGTCCTGGATAGATCTATTCGAAAAAATAAAAATATTATGGGGTCACAGTATGAAATAAAATAATATTTGAACAAAACATAACTGACGAAGAAACTACCCGAGGTGTTACCCACCGAATTGGCTGAAATTTCGTGAGTCGAACGCAAAATTTTCATTAAGGGATATCATGCACTAAACCATATGTAGTCAAGAAAAATATGAATTTTTTTTCAAGATTAACTAAACCCTTCTGAAGAGATTTCCGCTTTAAAAATTATAGCCTACGTCACCGCCGAATTTCCGGAGATTTCAGGTTCTAAAGTTGCGCAAATATTCATTACTCCCATAGAAACCTATACAAACTTCGGAGCCTTATAACTCCAGAATTTCGGTGATGACCTATAATTTTTAAAATGGAAATCTCATCAGAAGGGTTTAGTCTATCTTGAAATAAAATGTCATATTTTCTCAACTACTTTATTTTTAACATGTGATTTCCTATACCAGCCGATTTCTAGTGCAGTGGCCCCATAATATTTTTTAGGTTTGCGAATAAAACTATCAAAGGCGAACGTTTCGGTTTAGCTATACCCGTATTCGTTCGAGAGTTACAAAGAAAACAACGGATTTTAAAAAAATCCTTTGGTCCGAAATCGTAGCGTTTGAAGCAGGATTTTAATGTTTTCTAAAAGGTTTATAGTTACCTTCGTTTGAGAAAACTTCATATTCGCAGTAGAATCCTTTGTTTTCATTTTGATAGTCAGACCAGAATAAGAGAGTCATTTCCGTTTCATTGGACCAAATACTTCCCGGTCCTTTAGAACCGCAAAACTTTCTGTATTCTCGTACTGTTTCGTCTCCAGTCCAACTTACAGCGAGAAAATCGCGATCGCAAAATTGCAGTAGGTTTCCGGGTTCCAACGAAAATGGATTTTTGGTACAATCGAGTAAAATTTTCGAACCTTTTGTAGCCTATAAGAAAGAAAGAAAATGGTTAATAAGAAAATATGACAGAATAAAAATAAAAGAAAATTGTAACATATACCTGAATCTTCCAGCTACAGGCAAGGCCTTTAGGATAAGGATTAGGATAATTTGGACTAAAAATGGCCCCGTAATCGGCGTCGAAAACTAATTCGTGACAAGGAGATTTTACGGCATCAATAAGGAGACGAAATCCGGGATATTCAAGGAATCCATCGGTTACAAAGTGAATTTCGGCATATGGGGCGATCGTCCATATTTGACGGCTGGTCGGTTGTTCTCCACAAAACCTGAATAGACATTAATTAGCATAGGCTACTATTGTGATAAATTAACAGTTTTTTTCGAGATTTCGGAACCGCGGTTGGAATCCGAAACCGATACCGAAATTTTGAAAAAAAAATTGGACCGGAACCGAAATTTTTAGGGAACCCAGATCCGATGAATCAGCCGAAGATTATTCGAAAAGCATTTAAAATATATTATGTAAACCGGAAAACATATATATATGTGACCTAGAGGACGTTTATCTGCTTCATTTGACACCAAAATCGACTTCGTAGGACCTTCGTAGGACTAATTGCGGTTTTCCGAAAAAGTGCAACGAAAATAATGTAAACAAACTCCCGACTCGTGACGTTAAGGGAGTTTGTTTACATTATTTTCGGTGCACTTTTTCAGAAAACCACAAGTCCTACGAAGCCGATCATGGTGTCAAAATAATGAAGCAGATAATTTAACGTCCTCTAGGTCACAGATATATTATATGATTCATTAGTTGCTTTGCTTATAAACAAAAACGACCATAAGTCGGCCTTAAATTGGAGCTACAACGTCATTTTTTAAATCTATATTATTTTGGAACCGGACCCCGAACCGAAATTATATAAACTATAATATCGCGATTTTTTTCAGTCGCGGTTATAAGCTCTGAAGTTTCGCTACCTCAAATTTACATCCTCAATGATAGTGGAGCTAAATTTGAGGTGGCGAAACTACAGAACCTAACCGCGACTGAAAAAATTGCGATATTATAGTTTTCGATTTTGCGTTGAATTAAATTCTCACTGATCACCATATTGATATAGGAACCGACACGAAAAGCATTATTTTTGGGAAGGATAAACATACCGGTACGTGGCGGTACCAATATGAACGTTTAATTTATGTAAAAGTATACCGTATAGGCCTATTTACCGAAATTACCGTATGAGAGACTAAAAGCAGGGTTCAAAACCGTTTCATATTTCGGTGCCAGTCCCGGTTCTTTCAAAAATGCAGGTCGTAGCTTCAATTTTATATATAAGTTTAGTCCCTACAAATTTCTGTTCCGTTTTCGGTTCTGGTAAAAATAAAATTTCGAGATTTCGATACCGGTTCCGCGGTTATATAAAAACAACGGTTTAAGGGTTATGGGTTCGGTTCCGAACCCTGGTTTATAAAAGGTAAAAAAAAAAAAAACTAGTTAATTTTAACTTATACTCCGTAAAAAAAAACAGGTAAGGCATTATTATAACTTATACCAGATATCAATACGTACCTCGTTTCAGCATTAATGTCCTTAATTGCAACATAATCCTTTAAACATAATCCGCTAAATCGATCACCTGGTTGAAGATTAAATGATTCCAGTATAATCCGTGCATGATAACCATACGGCACCTACAATGTTGGTGTTGATATACAATTCATTATACAGTATACGGTATAACTATTTTTGTAAATATAATTTTTAATTGATCCCTGATCCTAAAAATTCAAAAATTAATAGAATACGGATATTTTTGCACTCACTTTTACAGTCCAAATACAACGATCTCGTGATCTGTAAGGTAATGGAAACCTAGGCGATGTTATTACTTGAGACTCATTTCCAATAAATTTTAAGAATGATCCACATGCTACGGTTTAAATAAAAATTTTATAGGCTATAATAAACGTAAGCACTTCTGACGTAAGTAACTTAAGTTATACGTTACAGTATTTCACACTTTGTTCAGTGGCGTAACAACCTAACCTTGCGCCCCCCCCCCCCCTCCAATTAAGACCGCATTTCAGCAGACGCGGTTTTTAAGGTCTGCTGTTGGGGGGAGGGCGATCTTCCAAATATAGTAGAGGGAGAATCCCCCAATGTACCGCCGGAGGTGAAATTTTTTTTCAAAATTTGACTTTTTTTTTTATTTTAGTAAAGGTGAAATTGAGTAGTTTTTGTAAATTTGGGACCGCCGGAGACGAAAATTTTTTCAGAAATCAAGTTGAAAGTTAAATTTTAGGAGCGCTTTTCCACAGAAAAGCACGAAGCACCCCTCTTTGTGGCGCCCGGGGCGGACCGCCCCAGCCCCCTCTAGGCACGCCACTGCTTCGCGTCATGCGCCCCCAGATGCTCTGCGACCCGCGACCCCCCCCCCCCGATAGCGGGTCTTTTAGCCACTATAGCGGGGTCTGCGGTCATTTTATTGCTATATGCCACTGACTTTATTGTACATAATATGAAAAAATGATTTTACCTGGCCTTTTTGCTTCAAAAGTTGGTAAAAAGGTAGCCAATCTGTCCAATAAACCTGGAGTTACCTATAGAATATATACAGTATGCGTTGCTTACTTTTTGCGCACCCAAGTTATCACAATCACTCTAAAACTAAAATTTTTTAAAAATACCTTTGATGGGATGAAGAAAAATAAAACAATAATATAATAAAATCTTCTTTGCAATAGCTCCATTTTTGTATTTTTATAATAACGGTATATAAGTCAGTAACCCAGCAGCTGAGATCGAACTACGCACTCTTGTATACTCAACAAAAAAATACGGGATGTCTATGTTTCCTGGGTATAGGGGATGTCAAAATGCTAATTATTAGACATTAACCCGCATATCTTCCCTGTGATACTAGCCTACATCCCCGCTTTGATACATAACTTATGTCTCGTTTATCCTGATACAAGTATATTAATTTTCATTTAGCTATTAGGTCATTACTGCATATTATATATTGTATAATAATATAAAATAACTGAATGCCATAATTAAAATAAATAAAGAGGAGACACGCTACAATTGCGCATATTATTAACTGATTTAAAACACATGACGACATTGTAAATTCCACATATCCCAATGTCGATCATTAGTTAAGTACAACAAAATGTTTGTTTACAATAAAATTAGGCTATTCTACGTTATTATACTTATATAATTTTAAAAGTCATAATGAGGATTATGCTCGGGGATTATGAGATCAAGGTGATTGTTCAATTAATTTAAATTTCCCGCCATGGTAATTACATTTTAATTTTAAGATTATTACATATAATTTTTATACTTAACTAAAATGTAATTTAAAATATAGAAATGTATTTTTTCATTGTGATTGCTACTACTATATACGAGGATTTTAATGTTTACAGTCTTTTTCGGATTAAATTAATTTCGAGCGCAATGACTTTAATAACTAAATACTCCATTTTTTTAGAGCACTGAGAGCAAATAATTGCACGTTGGGAATTTTTTTACACATTTTTGTATTCCTTAAAAATGCGTAATTCTCATTCAAAAACACCTAAGAAATCGAAAAATAATC
>JAQGBM010000035.1:0-21377 GCA_034698405.1 Symphylella vulgaris | reverse complement strand
GACATGATAAATTAATTTTTTATTCGTTGAGATTGATGAAAATTAATTTCACTCCACCTTCGGTGTCGTGAAATTAATAATTTTCTTCAATCTCAACTCATAAAAAATTAAATTATCATGTCTCGCAAAAAAATTATTTGATAATTTTACAACTTCTTATTATATTACAACTGATAATTATGAAGATTAAATTTCCACAAATTTTTCCAAATAATGTAGAAAAGCTAAAAAAAAAAAATTATTGAGATGGATATTATGAAGATTACGGTACTGGCACCGGTGACCGGTAATAACATTTTTTCAAGTAGGCCTATTTTCCAAATTTTTGGGATATAGTAATTTCAAAATTTTCAAGTATAAAAATAATTCGTGGTGAAATTTTCTGGTAAATTTCACTGGGATTTTCAGGGAAAATTTAGATCAGAATTCCAAGGAAAATTAAAAAATTTTCCGACTCCGATGTAGTAAATCTGAATTTTAGAATTAGTATTACCAAGAGTATATAATTCTAATAAAAGTAGTTTAGTTTCTGAGTAAATCACTCTTATTAGAATTATATACTCTTGGTATTACCGTATTAATTTGTTTGTTTGTTTAGGATATTTGGGTCCACTAATATTAGTCAAGTATCTCTTACTGGAGTTGAAGAAACTTTCACCAAGCACGCAAATGATGAGAGCAAAGGAGTCAAGGCTCATTTCAAAATGGACGATAGTGGAATTTTAAATTTGGATTCTGTATGTTTTATTTATAATTTAAATTATTTTAGACAAAAAAAGAGTACTATAATAATTTTCTAATGATACAACCAGGTGGAGTCGATATTTGAAAAAGTGACTGATAATTCAAGTGACGAAGAATCAACATTGTCAAAATTAGGAAGCACTTTGAGCAAGTTTTTCGGAGGTCAGGGTGAAGAGGCTAAAGCTGATTCTGAAAATGCTACTGAACCAGAGGGTGAAGAAGCCCCTCCTGCTGCAGTAAGTTGAAACGATTTACCTTATTCAATTCTTGGAAGTACAGTATCCTATAACTAACCAGCAATATTTATTGTTTAGGAACAAGCTAAACCTGAAAATACTACAGCAGAAAAGGTAAAAATTTAATAAAGTGTTAAATTTAAAATTAAAGCATTCCACCAAGATTTCTCCTTTACATTGAAATTCTTTTCACTTTTAAAAATTACTCAACCAATAGTAACAGTAGTAAATCCCTGTAGTGAGTCACGTCCGTGCTGGTTTTTCAACGATGTCAATATTAGCGAAGTGGCGCCCCGACAAAACGAAGTGCCAGCAGATGGAAGTAAAAATGTTGCCATGGAAGTAAAAGTTGCTTTTTAGTTGAAATCTGTTTAATTTCAAACAATTGTTTTTTATCTGATTTACCACAATTGTCAATGCTTTTGGTAGCACTAGTGACACAAAGCGTTATACGGAATGTTAGCCAGTCTGTGATTGGTTGATTGAAAAAAATGATGGGAACAACATCGTGTTTTTGTGCAGCATTGGAGTGATTCACTACAGGGATTTACTACCGATATTAATCATTACTGTATTAACAAAATTTAAATAAAAAAAAACCTAAATTTTTAATTATTAGGAAGAAAAGAAGGAAGAAGTACCCCCTAAGAACGAAACTAAAACTGAAAAGACAAAGATAGTTGTTGTTAAGGAAGGTGTTAAGTCTACTGTTACAATTTTGGACGTTCCTGATCTTTCCGCTGCTGCTGCTAAGGCATCAACTGACAGGTAATTTAATAACCACTTACCAGTAATTTCAGTGTCAACAATCAACATACAGTACAGTAATATTAAATTGAACTTTCATTTTCTGTTAGGCTCCAAACTTTAATAGAACGAGAACAAGCTAAAGTAGCTAGGGAAGAAGCTCTCAACATGCTGGAATCATTTATAATCGATACGCAAGATAAACTTTATCAGAGTGAATACGAAAAAGCCTCGTCTGATGAAGACAGAGCAAAGATTATCGAATTTTTCTCCGAAACTTCGACTTGGCTCGAAGACCAAGGACTTTATTCAGAAGCTAAAGTAAATTTTGCATATTATTTAAGATAGAATCTCTAAAAATACTTTATTTAACTTTATTGAAACTTAGAAGATCTTATTATTATACAGTAAATAGGCCTAATCGAGTTATTCTATTTTTTAAATATTTTTCTTTACACCTTTGGCAGCACTAAACTGCACCTCAGTATGTTCCTCCCGTCAAAGTCAGAGCTGCATTTACACAAAAGTGTGAAATAAGATTACTATATTTGAAAAAATTGAAAACAAATGTTTGGAAGAAATAATAAGCGGAAATTACTACAGTAATAAAATCAACATCTAAGTGAAGATTAAATAAACTTTTTAGAGATTCCATCACTTTAATTAATTAAAGAATATTATGTAACATAAGCCTAAAATTTCAGGTTTATAAGGGTAAATTAGATGAACTGAAGAAAAAAACTAAAGATCTGTTTGAACGAGTCAAAGAACACAAAGAACGACCTGAAGCGATTAATGCTCTTAGATCAGTGCTCAACATGAGTCATATTTTTCACGAAGGCATATCAAATCGTAGCACCGAAGAACAGTATTTCACTGAGGTCGAGATAAATACTCTAGGAAAATTAATAGCTGACACTGAAGTAAGTAGAAAAAAATTCATCAGTTTACTGTAATTATATTTTTAAATATATTTCATATTTTTGTAGGAATGGTTAGCGACGAAAGTAAAGGAGCAAGAAAGTATTCCTCTGCACCAGAAAGTAGTTCTTACAGTTCGATCAATAGCTGAGAAGCTATCATCACTGGACAGAGAAGTGAAATACTTGATAAATAAGGTTAAATTGACGAAACCTAAAACAAAACCAAAGACAGAAGACACTAAAAATAATACAGAAGATAAAGATAAAGGTTAGTCTACTTTTTAACTACCGGTACCTTAAGTTTCATTTACCGGTATTATTTTCGTCCCTCATTTTATGTGTTATTTTTCGGTCTCTTGAGGGTAGAGATGTGTAGCTTCTAAATTGGACAATATTTTGCTGAAATAAAAAAAAAAATGTGCATACAAATTTTTCCTGTAATATTTTCTGGATTTTTTTTTAGATAAGTATAATTTTTGGGAAAAATTACAGTGACCCAAAGAAAATAATACCTCCTAAAATTTTTGGGAATACGGTAGTTACAGTGAGTGACCCATAGAAAATTACTGGAAAATCTTCCAAAAATGGGAATTCAAAATTTTTTCCAATACAGAAATGGAAAACTTTTCCATCTCACATCACTAAGCTTGAAAGACATAAAATCAAGGTTTTATAATTTTTTCTGAAAATTAAAAAATAGAAAATTTCCCAAATTATAGCCTAATGAGGAAAATTTTTAAATTCCCCGAAATTTTTCTTTAATATTTATGGAGGAGATACAGTATTCAAAAATGTTTGTGTAAAGCAACTCAACACAAAAATTGTTTTTAAATTTCTTACTAGATGAGGGAGAAACTATTGAAAAACCGACTGAGGAAGGCAGTCAAACAACAGAAGAACAAACTAAAGATGAATTCAAAATGGATGAACCCCCATTAAAAGAAGATGAGGGCCAATCACAACCTGATAAACCAGATGTATCAGGTATATTATATTTTTACAGCATCTTACTATACTTTTCATTTGTTCCATAACTTACTAAGTTCTTACTCTCTTTCAGATAAATCTGATATACCAAATCCGACCACTAGTAGTAGTTCTCAAGCAAATGAAGAAACTCATAGCGAACTCTGATCATTTCATAGAAAAAAATAGGTTATTTATATTATAAATAATATTGTAAATATGGAAATAAAAAATTAGGTATCAGTAAGAATTGGTAAAGTGGTAAAACAAAGAATTAAAAAGTTGTGACAGTCTGAATAACAGTAAATTTAAACGAAAAGTGAATGCATTTTATAAAACCTTTTTAAATTAAAATTTATTACAAAAGTACTTCAGTTTTTTTGAAGTACGATACGACAGTATTTAAGGGTACTTTCAAATAGGTAATTCTTTCAAATAAAACTTGGACTAATAAACTTATATGCCATGATATTTAATAATTATTATTCTCATTTGCCAAGGACAGTATGTATAAGGAAATTACATACGAATAAAATACATATTTTAAATAATTCCTAATGGTAAAGGGTAGGCTAATTCCCAATCATTTATTATTACACTTATTAAAATAAAACTTTACATAAATCTTATTATGGTAAAAGGTAACTCCCATTCACTCATTACTGGTGTTTTTAAGTAAAACTTTACATTTTTAATTTTTAATTGATGGTGGAATGGTATTAAACTTGAAGCTTGGGTTTTACAATATTAATTAAAACAGCAAAAATTTAAATCCAGACAATTCTTATGTAAGTTATATCGAATGTGATTCGTAGATCTAAAGAAGTTAAAATTTAGTTACTGTATTTATGTTTGCATCTCTGTTAAAGTGTTAAGGCACTTAAGTAATTATGTAAGATAATATGATTGTGATCATTCCACTTCATGCAATCTGTGATTTAATATGGTGTGCACTATGGATTTTTTTTTACGTTTTACAAAATATTTATTGCATTTTGGATTATGATAAGTCAGGTCATAGTATTCTCGTATAATTATTCTAATAATACGAGTAGAATACTATGTTCATGCAGGTACCCTTTACTTTCCCTTTATCACTACAACATTGACATACCATTTTTCGATCGGATATAGTTACTAGATACATTCAAGCTGTACATTAAAACTATTTCTGTTATAATTTATTATAAAAAGAGAAAAGTCCAAAACCTATCTTTTAGTTAATAAATTATATTAAAATAATTAAGATTTTCTGTGTCATCATTAGGCTGGGTCTGGGAGGATTAACTATAACTGTTAATCCTCCCAGGGCTGGGTTAAAGAGAGCTTCGTTTTTATCGGACATCCGTTTTTACCATTTACTGACTGACTGTCCTGGTGCGCGTTATTCGTCACCCAAAACACCGGAGCTCCCCATGTATTTCATATGGGAAACAGGTGTTTTGGTGATGGGACGTGTTAGTGGTCGGCAAGCCGAAATCAATATGTACAGCATTTGAAGCTCTCGCGTAAACTCGGCCTTATCTACTGATTAGGCCGAGTAGTTCTCTACAAAGTAATAGCCTACACTATTCATCATTGCTTTCGGTTTTTGCTAATCCAATGGTTTGATAATACTCCTGCTTAATATTACCAGAAATCCATCATGGATTTCTGATATTACCGTATAAATACCCTTGCGGTTTTACCCTGGGTCAGGCCTGGGTGTATTTTCCTCTGATTTGCTCTTATTGTACTTTTGAATTTCGCGCCTATTTTTGCCAGTCTCGATATCTAGAGCGATATATTTTTTGGAACTGCAATTATGCTCAGCGCTCTATTTTGATTTTTGATAATCTATGGAAGCAAGCGTACGCCGTAGGGTTTGTTGTTACGGCCACTAGTAACGGCCACAAGACAAGTTGATTTTGTTTATATAAAAAAAGTAATTAATTGGAATTGTTCATATAACAATTTGGTGTTATAATGGCAGAGTATTTAGCGAGTATCTTCGGAACAGAAAAAGACAAGTAAGTTGATTGGTTTCAATGTAAAAACCATTGTTTTGAAAAAGATGTTCTTGACTGAAGTTAAGCCTAACCAGATAATCTGGGATAGCAAACCTTGCGTTTTCTTTATTTTAAAATTAAATTACTTACGTAAATCTTTATCCATTTAGAGTAAACTGTTCATTCTACTTCAAAATTGGAGCTTGCAGACACGGAGATCGATGTTCCAGGATTCATAATAAACCTACATTTAGCCAGGTAAATATGCAATGCGTTACGGTAACGTTAGCCTAGGGCTAGGCTACATGACAGAATGGTCCAAAATATTATTACCATTACTGTTACCGGACCGGTATCTATTTTATTAAATTCCTATTAAGCCCTTGATGTAGACCAGGGCTACTCAATTAATTTCGTTCGGGGGCCATTTTCTGGCTGATGATGCCACTCGGGGGCCGGACCAAAAAAAAAAAAAACTATACAGTGCCGGATATAGCCTAAAATTCCAGGGGGAGGGATCCCAAAAAATTTCGCTCGCCGGAGGCAAAAAAATTTTTTAGGCGTACTTGCATAATTACTCCAATTTTGATCGAAATGAACCCGACCGCCGGAGGCGAATTTTTTGGGGGGTTAATTAATGAAAATTATAAGTATTTTTTCCAGGCTTGATGGATATTGATTGAAATCAATCCCTTCTTACCGGTATTTAAAAAAAATACCGGTATATAATAATTTTACCCTTTTAAGTGAAAATACATAGTTTTAGCAGAAATGGTCATCCATTTCTGGTTTTAGTAAATTTTTTTGTGCTCTCTCGCGGGCCGGATAAAACGGCTTCGGGGGCCAGATTTGGCCCGCGGGCCGCCAATTGAGTAGGGCTGATGTAGACAGTGTATAAAACACAGAACACTGTGCCAGGTTAGTGATCAAAGTAGATTTTACTAATATGCTCATATGTTTTTCAGACGGTTCTATTACAAAACCTCTACCATAATCCACAAAATTCGGCCCAGTCTGCAGATGGATCGCACCGTAAGTATAAATTAATTTAAAGGGGGAAGGGTACTAGTAAAATATAACAAAGTCATTTCTGGCTTTGGGTTTAGTAAAAACAAGCAATAAAATTGTTGACTGGACATGGTTCAAATGTAGTTGGTAAGGGTATCTAAATTTTTTTTTTTATTTTAATAATATCAGTAATAAAAATGTTACTTAATAATAAAAAAATATATTCCTTTACATTAAAATTTTTTCAAAGATTTGTAATTTTAAATTAATAGGCTAAACACTTTAGACTTAATAGTTTTAAATAGCATTAATTAGACAAAATTAAGTAGGGTTTGCAAAACTTACATCTGAACCAGTCCATTGTATTATTCCCCAGTTGCAAATATATCTGATGAGGAAATGCAGGAACATTTTGACAACTTCTTTGAGGACGTATTTGTGGAACTTGAGGATAAGGTAACATAAAGTAACAGGGGCTAACATTCAGCAAAATGCCTTCAGTCCTTCCTGCATGTAAATCTTGTACCTAATTTGTGCTATTGTTTTATCTTACAGGGTATTTTAAAATTTTTATGCAACTGTAGTCTTATTTTTATTAAATTTGATGGAAACTAAAAAATAAGTTTTAATAACCAATAAAAATTTTAAAGGTGTTTATTTTATTTTTAGTAATTTCCACTTCTTAAAACAGTATTTTATTCTTTAAAAAAAGTTATAATTTTTTAAATATTAAGCTTACTTTACACAACTTGTGAAAAAGCAGCTCTGAAATGACTCCATGAGTCTGGAGTGGAGGAATGTAATGAGTTATAGTTCTTCAGGACTGCTAAAAGTATTATAACTCCAGATTAAAATGTTTCAAGGAAGAAAATAAAAAGTGTAAATTATTTATAAAATAAATACTCATACTGTAATATCAAAATTATCTTTTAAGTGTTAAGTTGTAAACTATTTTCTGCGATTTCATCTCTTTAATAAGTTTAAATCCAATGAAATCCTAAGTTGCATATAAATTGAAAAATACTTTTCCTGCTTGCTCTGTATTAGATTTTTATTTGGTTTCTTTTCTTTTTGTTTTATGTACTTAATTCGATTAGTGGTTATCTACAGTGAAGTAGAAGTGCAAGAACATTTTGACAACTTCTTTGAAGATGTATTTGTGGAGTTAGAGGAAAAGGTAACTGATTACAGTAAAAACTCATTATAACGACCCTCGCAATGGTTGGTTGAAAGTAAAAACTCCCCACCCATTTTCCATAGACTAATAATATTACGTTCTTAAATAATGAATCAATGATGGTAACTCGATATAACGACGTTAAATGGGCCATACCTTGAAGGTCGTTATAATGAGGTTTCACTGTATAGGTTGGCAAACTCGATCCTTATAATGTTTATTATTTTCCATAACATTCAATTCAGTGTTTTCAACCGCCAATTTGAGTTTGTCGATCTATGTACCTTTTTCCAAAAATTCCAGAAATGTTTTCAATTTTTACTCTTTGCTTTTAATTAATTTAATACCATATTTTGGAATGCTAATAGCCTAATTATTATTTACTAACTGTGTGAAATCATTTTACTAAATTCCAATGTCTTTGCTTTTAATAAATGTAATATTTTGGAATGCTAATAATTTTAAACTAACTGCATGCAATTTATTTGAGTAATATTTCTAATACCTCGTATGAGTGTGATAATAAATGTGAAGGTTTTTGTATCACTAACGAGTAAGTTTATATTTTTAAATATTAAACTTAGTTCCAAAAACTTCACATTCATTTTAGAATTAATTTGGAACGTCTGATTATAAATATATGGAAAATGGTGGGGGAACATTTATTTTAAAGTGATGGAATCTCTAAATGCTACTTTATTTATAAAATTTACATTAAAACTGAAAAATGTTTATTTTTAATCAAGTTATTCATTTTTTTAAATGTTTATTCAGGCTCCCTTCTCAACGGGAGATTTGCTTTAAATGATTAAAATTTTATATTATATTAAGTTATATGCCTTGCTTTTGGCAGTCCTGAGTTGCGGTTCAGCATACATTTCAGGTATGCTTATTTATTCACAAAAGTGTAAGTAAAAAATAAGAACTGGTTAAAAATAAATGCTTGGAAGGAAATTAAATGTGGAAATTAGTAATTACTAATAAAATAAACATCTTTAGTTTAAATGTAACTTAAGTAAAAAAATTTTTAGAGATTCGATCACTTTAAAATTAAATTATTTTTCTCTGCCGTTTTTTTGTTTATCTAATAAATTTTTTTTAGTATGGAGCAATTGAAGAAATGAATATTTGTGACAACCTAGGGGATCATTTGGTTGGGAATGTTTACATTAAGGTAAGTGTTAGCATTTTAAAATAATACTGTAATTAGGAAAATATTTGCTATATTTATTCGTATTAATTTAATTTTTCCATTTTTTAGTTCAAGAGGGAAGAGGATGCAGAAAGAGCGGTTACAGAACTGAATAACAGATGGTTTGGTGGTAGACCAATCTATGCAGAATTGTCACCAGTCACAGATTTCCGCGAAGCTTGTTGTCGCCAATATGAAATGGGGTTTGTAACTAATAATGTCATGACGTGTGACCTTTATAAATTTAAGTTAAACACAAATTATAATTTACTCTTTTATTTTGACAGAGAATGTACTCGCAGTGGATTTTGCAATTTTATGCACTTGAAACCCATTTCTCGGGAACTTCGAAGAGAGCTTTACGGGCGCCGTCGCGGATCGGCTACACTCAAGGCAAAGGGTCCGGGAAGCACGAGGTAAGTTGTGTAGGACTGTAGATCATTCATCCCTTTGCTCTTACACGTAACTTAATATGTATTAATCTTGGTTATTACAGATCACGAACACGTTCACGAAGCCGCAGTCCACGTCGCCATCGCTCACGAAGTCGAGAAAGAGAACCCAGAAGGCGATCCCGCTCGAGGGAACGTCATAGGTCCCGATCCCGCGAAAAGGAAGGAAGGGAGGGACGATCGGGACGTTTTTAACTGTACCATACTAACTCCATGAATATTTTACTGTATGTCGATTGATATTGATTGTAAGATGGATGTCACATCTATCATTTCAAACATTTCCTAATCTTTTGTTATTTTAGAAAATAAAGAACATGTAAAAGAGCTCATTTAAACTGTTTTATATCGATTTTAATAATTTCGGTCTCTCAGAGACCGAAATAACCGATTATGTACAACAAGGGGAAAATACCAATTTGGGAGTTCACATTTCGTATTACAGTGTAGGTTCAAGCAATTTTAAAACGTTCTATTACGAGCACTGCTCTTTACGTATTCATTTTGTGTGACATCTATCTCTGAAGAATCGTATTTCAAGACTGGAATGTTACTACGCAATGTTACATCAATATTAATTGATGGCAGGGTAAGTGTTTAATTAATTATTATATACTGTAGGCTATTCTAATTTACAGGGCTATGATAATGAAAATAGAAGATCAATATTAAAATGTACATTATATTTTAGTAGAAATATGATCCGTTTCTTGATATTGTCTGTACTTGTTTGCACCATACATTCGAGCTTTAGTTCGACTGATCAAAATAATTCTGAAGGTACACATTTTGCTGGTTTGAATGCAAGTGATAAAAATATTTTTTAACTGTTGATTAATTTAATTTTAATAAGAGACAAGGCCAAACGTAGAATTTCTTCCTGGTTATTCGTGCTACATTGATGTAAAGGGAACCCGAGGAATTTGTCTAACTCAAGAAGCATGCAAAATTAAAAATGGAGGAGTGCTTGCGAAGTGCAGGCTGAACAGGGTTTGCTGTCTGCGTGAGTGTTATAACAAATATAACAAATTTAACAATATAAATTTAACAAATATAACAAATTTATTTTTATAAAGTTATTACAGTAGTCAGGCAGTAGTTTAATCTATATGGTTTTATTTTTCCCTTTCCATAGTTCCAATAAAAGAGGACTGCATTATTATTTCTCCAAATGATGTGGGTGCTCCAAAAATTCGACAATGTCCTAGTGCTCAAAGAGGGTCGGGAAAGCCTTGCAAATCGGAAAATGTTGAGCAACCTGGAATGTGTATGGAAAAGCAAGAATGCAAGGATTCGAACGGCTTGATAGGCGATGCTTGTCTTAACAGTGAAGTCTGTTGTCATCGTAAGTGCTTTGGAATAATTTCGGGGGTCCAAAAAAAAAAAAAATGCCGAAATCTTTGGGCCCGCTAACGCGAAATTTTGCTCTCTATCTGATAGATGGAGAATTGGAGATATTTCGGGAATTCATGATGCGAATATCGTTGGAAAGATTTTTTATTTTAGGGGTCAGAAAAAAAAAAGACGGGTGGGTCGTTGTTACATAACTTATTTGGGAAATTCATTTTTTCCCCGCTACCGTAACGCGAAAATTCGCATTCCGATAATTAGCTATACGGAGAATTGGAGATATAAGATATTTCGGGATTCGTGATGTGATGTGAATATCTTTGGAAAGGGTTTTTTATCTGTCTATAATAGGAATAAATTCTCCAAAATTGGGGGTGAAGGGATATTTAAAATTTTATGCTGGATTGATAATTTTTTTTTTTTTTCAGGCAGCAATAAAGACTGTGAAAATATAAATAACGATATACAAAATATATTTTCACCAAAGTTGAATACAAGTTGTACAGCTGGATTAAAAAAGGGATTCTGTACGACCAACAAACTTTGTTCGGGAGAACCGATTGGTTTTTGCGAAGGCAACCGATTACTGTGTTGTGTAGACCAAAAATCTTACAAACCGAAAGCATGACGGGGGTATTATAATTCTACTGTATTATGTATACTGCCATAGAAATTAAATTTAAATGTTTGCGTCATATATCATGTAAATTATTTCAGGAAGAATAATCTAAAAAATACAGCTACTATTAATTTTCTGATAAATAAAGTAGAATAATAATTTCTCACAGCAATTTTAATAAATTATTATTAATGAAATAAAACGAATCAATATTATAACTATTATACTCGTAGAAATTAATTTTGTCGCTTTTCTGTACCAGTACTCTTTACTGCACATTTTTATATCCATTTATGAATTTTATGTGGAGTGGATGGGGAGATTGCTAAGGATAGGAAGGAGTGGAGAATAGAACTCGAAAGGCAGACCCCAACATGGGAAAAGGCGTAGGATATGATGATGAAATTTATCCAAATGTGATTGTTGAAATTGAAACTCATTTGGACCTAATTAAGTTGGCATTCATGTATTTTTTTAATCCTGACGAGTCATTTCAGGGTGAGTGATATTCTTAAAGTGGCGGCTCTTTCGGATGTGAATTTAATTTTACCGCATTCCCCGCATCATCATCATACGCCTAGGGCAAGAGGCGTATGATGACATGGGGTCCGCCTTAGGTATTAAAATGATGGGCTAAAAGCCTAAAATCAGTATCAGCTGTCCGCGAAAGGAATTTATTTAGTCGATAAAACAAAATAATTCTTATTTTCTTTACAAGCTGCTTTTTTTCCCGGTTTTTAGGCGACGGATTATTATTTTTGCAGATTACACTCTTTCCGCGTACAGCGCCACAAAGCGGTTTGCGAAATAAATAAACACCATCATTATCAATTTATCATTGAGTTAAATTCCTTCTTGCGTGCACTGGAAAATGAGCTCAAAGTTCAAAATCAAAAGTATTTTTCTTGCTGTTTTATTGTAACAAGAATTACTTAAAAATATGTATGAAGTATAAATATTGCTTTGAATACGTAAGTTCGAAATTTGTTCTATATTTGAGTAATTGGACCATGTTATTTGCAACACGACAATCCGAAAACTTGTTAGGCTAAACCCCTGAGTAAACCAAGGGCGGTAAGATTGATTTGAACTCTGTGTGTCTGTAAATCTTAAAATCGTATTTTAAATATATAATTATATTATTTTAAGCTATAATTACGTTGTAGGATGGTTTTAGAACCTATTATTTTTAAGATCTATAAACACACTAGTTACTGGAGTAATTCAGTACGTTTCATACCCATTATCCACTTACCTTAAAAATCACTAGTCAGCATTATTTTTATGAGAATGGACATGAGAGGAGTGTTGAATGGGTGAGGGAATCTTGGTTTGAGTTAGGCTAAGAAAATTAGAGAGCTAGTATTCATAAGTCATAAGGTTGACACTTTGACCCCAATCTGGGAATCTATTCATTCATCCATGATAATTTTATATCATTATGATATTTTGATAATCACCAGGGAGAATAAGTTTTTCACCATAATTTCAGCATTCCTTTAACCTGCCTGGTGGTGTTTACTCTCCAACGACTTTAATATACAATACGCAAGTGTATTTAAGTCATTGGTACTCTTGTGTAGCCTATGGTTTATTTAAAACCTGGCGCTGTGAGCCTGTGATTAGCTATACATTAAATATAAAATTCCCCCTCTTACCTTCCCAAGAGTGCACAGAATAAGGTGTTGATACCACACAACTAAAACTGGTACTCACTTTATTTCTAGGCCAGTAGCCTACTAAGTTAATTAATCTTAAATTTGTAAGATTAATATTATGCTGAACAAATAGCCTTTTTTTAAGCTTTACTAAATTTTTGTTACAGATAAATAACCTACAGAAAATTAATTAAATGGAAAACAATGATGAATTGGGTGAAAACAGTGGTAAGTAACTCACAAGTCAGTACAGTAACTACAAGAATAAATCATTTATTCTTGGTAACTAGGTAAAATTAATAAATTAGGGGGCTACATTTAAAATCTTTAATTGGAAAGAAAACACATCTAGACTTATCTAGGCCCTCTAATTATAGCTTTTTAATTTATGTTTAATTTCAGTTAACCAGAAACTTCACCTGTCATCATGGGGACTTCCTGAAACAGTTGTTTCTCAATATGAGAAAGTTGGAATCAAGAAAATGTTTCAATGGCAGGTGGAATGCCTGGAACTCCCTGGTGTTCTTGAGGGTAGAAACTTGGTTTATTCCGCTCCCACGAGTGCGGGTAAAACGCTAGTTGCCGAAATTTTGGTACTTAAAAAAATTCTGGAATGCCGGAAGAAGGCCATCTTTATTCTACCATTTGTATCTGTGGCCAGGGAAAAAGTCTACCATCTGCAAGGACTATTTCAAAACGAGGGAATTCGAGTAGATGGTTATATCGGAAACCACTCTCCGCCTAAGGGATTCAAGTCTGTTGATCTTGCTATCTGCACTATAGAAAAGGCAAATGGTTTAATTAACCGGCTTATTGAGGAAAATGGGTTAGACCAAGTTGGTATCGTGGTAGTTGACGAAATGCACATGCTAGGGGATTCTTCTAGAGGTTATCTACTCGAATTACTAATCACCAAAATAAGATACACCCTCGCCAAGGCAGAGACAACTTGGTCCCTCCAGATTTTGGGTATGAGTGCCACTCTACCTAACCTGGATCTACTAGCAGACTGGTTAAATGCGTCATTGTACAAGACAACATTCCGTCCAGTTCCCCTCACAGAATGCGTTAAAGTTGGTACAGTCGTATACGATAATAGCATGGTAAAGTTAAGAGATGTAGATCTGCGTTGGAAGCTTGAGAATAACTGCGATCATGTCATTCAACTCAGTCTGGAAACGGTTGTAGCTGGTCATGCGGTTCTTGTATTTTGTCCAACAAAAAACTGGTGTGAGAGGCTAGCTGAATCAATTGCCAAAGAGATTTATAGGCTTGGGAAAGAAGCATCACCAAGCAATACAAGCTGTAAGAATCCAGATTTTAATTTTTTAAATATTATGAAAATATTAATAATTTTCCTAATTTTCCGAAAAATATTTTCCAATTTTTGGAAATTTTGCAGTTAATTTTTAGTAGCCAAATGGCCTAACTAATACCGTAGGCTAATTGTAATTTTTTTTTTCAAAAATTAAACTTTTTGGAAAATTTGAAATGAATGGTAGCTAGGCCTAGGTAAATTTCCCAAGGAATTTTTTTTTCGGAAAATTTTCCAATTTATAATTCTCCGGAAAATTCGCAAATTCTCTTAATTTTTTTATTTTAACCAGTACTCACTTGGATAGTGGATACTTTCATTTTTTTCTAGTTACTCATCAAATTGGGCAATCATTACGATCCATTCTTAACATCGAAAGTATCCAGGACATTCTGGAACAGCTAAAGAGATCTCCAGCTGGTCTGGATCCTGTGTTAGCAAGATCAGTAAGCTTTGGTGCTGCTTACCATCATGCAGGTTCAGTATTACCGGTAACTTGTTTGCGCAAGTTAAAAAATGTTTGAATCTAACACAACATTAATATTTTCAGGTCTAACATTTGATGAACGTGACATTATCGAAGGAGCTTTTCGAAGTGGTGCCATAAAGGTTCTTGTAGCCACATCTACCCTTTCTTCTGGCGTAAACTTACCAGCCAGAAGGGTAATCGTCAGATCCCCTATGTTCAGTGGTAGATTAATCGATATTCTTGCGTATAAACAAATGGTTGGTAGAGCCGGTAGAAATGGAGTTGATACTGAAGGTACAAAATTCATTAACTTTATTAAACATAAGAAATTGACGATATTTTTGGTTAATTTTATAGGAGAAAGTGTTTTGATTTGCAAGGAAACTGAATTAAGGAATGCCAAAGAGCTTTTGAAATCGGACCTTCCACCCATTCAAAGTTGTCTAGTGAAATTTGGAAGTGGCGATTTAAACAACAGTATGAAACGGGCCATCCTAGAAATAATTGCAAGCGGAATGGCCAAGTCTCCAGAAGAAGTGAAACAGTACAGCCAGTGCACGATGCTTGCGGCTTCGTTAGCTAAAACATCCAATGACGGAACGAGTCGGATTGATGAGACCCAGAATGCAATTATAAAGTGTGTCGAGTTTCTGGAGAGTAACGAATTTATTCGATTGCAGACTCGAAAGCTTGAAGGTAGGTAATTCTGATTCTAGTTGCGTGGAAATAAATACGTAAGTACAGGTATCGATAAGGTTTCGGGAACATTACATAAAATTTTCCTGATTCATATTTCCAAAATTTTTTATAATTACAAATTTTTTACGGAATGTAAAATTTCACAAATTTTCCAGAAAGATTACTTAAAATTCCCAAATATTTTTTTAATACTGTATTTTTTTTGTTATTATTTTATATTAATTTATTTTTATGATTTTTTAAAGAAATCCATTTTTGCGAAAATTTCCGAACTTTCCGAGATATTTCCCACTTTTTCTAAGATACGAAGTGTCAAACATTGGTACAGTATTTAACCCAAATTTTCATTAAATATTCATAAAATTTCCAAGAATTACCGGTACAGTACATACGTAGGCCTAAATATTTAATTTTATATAGCCTACGAACAATTTATTTAATAAATAAATTTATGGGAAAATTTCAAGGATTTTTCCAAATTTTCGAGGCACATTACATAAAATTTACCCAAGTTGAAAACTAAATTTCCTTCAAGTTTTTTTCCCTTTATTTTACAGATGGAACTGAAGAAACCAGATACATTTCAACATCCCTTGGTAGTGCATCGCTGGCATCTTCTCTTTCACCTGACGATTCACTTCGAGTCTTCCGCGAACTCGACAAGGCTCGCTGTTGCTTTGTTTTGGAGAACGATTTACACATTCTCTACCAAGTTACCCCTTTTCACATAAGTGACCAGTGGCCTAGCATAAACTGGCAGGAATATCTGAGAATTTGGCAAGCTCTTTCTCCAGATAAGCAACGAGTTGGCACCCTCGTTGGAGTCGAGGAGTCATTTTTACTAAGCCAGTATGTTTTTGCCGGGGTTGCCAATAGAAAACCGGGAAGACAGATGGCCACCCATCTACGTTTTTACACTGCCCTAGCACTCCACGAAATAGTAAATGAAACTCCTCTATGGGAGGTAGCAAATAAATACGGATGTACCAAAGGAATGCTACAGTCTTTGCAGCAGCAAGCAGCTACTTATGCAGGTAAGAAATGGAGGTATGGAAGTGCTTGCTTCCATCTATGTTTTTATCGTAGCCTTCGGGAAATTTCCCGAAGGCTACGGTTGGTTTTTATGATGGCTTAATTTTTTTAGTTTCGAATTTTCCTTGAAAATTTTCCTACCAGGAATTCTGGAAATTATTTTCCAGAAAATTTTCCCAAAGTTAAATTTTTGGGTAGAATTAATAATTTTTCGCTAAAATTTGTTTTTTCGTAAAAATTTACGGAAAATTACTGGAAAATTTTTGGGTAGAAAAAAATCATTATTAATCCTCGAAATTTCAGAAAATTACCTTTTCCAGGGAAAATTACCGGAAAATTTTCCGTCTTCAAAAATTTTCCTACTCACAACACTACTGTATGTATTTTTTAGGAATGGTGACAGTATTTTGTAGCAAATTGGGTTGGTACAACATGGAGCTCCTACTATCCCACTTTCACAAGCGACTGCACTTTGGGGCTCAGAGGGAACTCTGCGACTTGCTAAACTTAGATTGTCTCAATGCCCAACGAGCCAGAATAATTTTTAACGCTGGTTTTACGTCAGTCATTGATTTGGCTGGGGCTAATCCGAAAGATATTGAACAGTTACTTAGATCGGCTGGACCCTTTGAAACGTAAGCTATAACTGTCTTTCCTCCATAAGTTTATGGTTTAATGGTTTATTGTACAATTTGACAGGGACCATATGAGGGATGGAGAGACAAAATACCAACTTCAAGATCGCAGGAATGCTAGATGTATATTTGTTACAGGCAGAAGAGGAATGACTGAACTTGAAGCTGCTGAATTAATTGTTGATGAAGCGCGTCAGTTTGTACGGAAAACGATGGGGATTGAAGATGTCAAATGGGCCACTGGGAACTCTAATTTATCCCAAAATTCTTCCATTTCTTCCCCACAAAATATTAAAACCCCTGTAATTAGCAGAAATTCAGAAAATACCCCAGTAAACCAATCAATAAGAAGTCCGATTCAACCTCAAAATCCTCCACGAAATATTTCTACTCCTGTAATTATTAAGAAATTTGAAAATACCCCAGTAAATCAGCCAATAAGAAGTCTTAATTGCAGCACTCCCGTAACTGTTCATGTTCAACCTCAAAATCAGTCTCCAAGAAATACACCCTTAAATCAATCAAGAAGTCCTAATTGTACCACTCCTGTAACTACTCAACCTCAAAATAATCAATCTCCAATAAATAATTCGAAGACTCCTGTACTTGCATCAAAGGAAAATACACCCTTAAATCAGTCAAAACGAAGTGTAATATGTGAAGATGGAGGTAGTACCCCCGAAATTCAATTTAGTGCGGATTATTTCAATACAGAACTAACTTTCTCTACTCCTAAAGAGGAAAAAGGCTTACCCATAACTCCATCCAATAACAGCATATCACAGATTGGAACCCAATTAGCAAGAAATGAAGTAGTTTACAATCCAAAGGTGACCGAGTTGAGTACTCATGAAATATTTAGCGAAAGTTTTATTTGTAATACCGAGGAACTCAACATTTTAGCTGACATAACAGCTAAGGCAGATATAATTCAAGATTGTCCAATCGATTTAAACGGTGTAGTCCCAGAATCAGAAGACTTATTTCAAGAGGATCTTGATGAAACTAAATTATCTATCGGAGATATTGAGCAAGTAGCGAATGGATCTAGTCTAATGCATATGTTTGAGGAAACATTTAACGCTTGCAATGCTAAAAGTAATGAAGTTACTCTTAGAAGAGACTCTACTCTTGAAGTGGAGAATCAGAGTGAAAACGACACTAGTCTTGGAACCTCTAAAAATGAACTTAACGATGCCTTTACGGGCTTAAATTTTAGCGATAAAATGGACGATTTTGAAGGTTCTAAAGAGGGTAGTCCCACAGTAGCACCCATCTTTTCGACTCCCGAAATGAGTTGTGATACTAGGATAACTCTAAATCGACTTTTTATGAGCGAATATAGGTGGTCCATTTTTCCAGCCCGTCGGAAAAAAAAGAAAAAACCAGATGATAATAGAACCCAAGACAATGACAAACAAACACAGAAGCGAAAAAGGAGTTGCGGCCTACTTTTTACGGAGGGAAGTCCTAATAAAAAAATCAAAACTAAAACGACACCACCGAATAAGAATAGGTTGAGTCTATCTTTCGTTATTTCTCCATCCCCTGAACAAAATAAAAGTTCCTTTACCCACCTTATTCGAAAATCCGAAAAAGTGTCAAAGAATACGTCCGCCGAAGAAACTCCAAAGAATAATTCCAGAATTGTCACAAAGATGTCAGAAAAAGTTCCAAAGAAGTCCCAAAAAGTTCCAAAGAAAATAAACGGCTCTTTTCAAGATGGTCCATTGGGCGAAAAAACGATGGACTGGTTTGGAAAATCTTCATTTTCTATGGACCAAGAAGAGATAGAAATTAAAGAAATTGCCTCTCCTGAAGCCAGTAACTATTTGGGCGAAAATACGGTGGCTTGTTTTGGAAAATCAGAGGATTTCGCTGAAATTGAGGAATCTTCAAAAATTAACGTTTCTTCTCAATCAGATAATGTTAGCTTGTTAGGTGAAAATACGAAAAATTGTTTTCTCGATACTGTGATATCTTCGGATTCGGAAAAGGAATGTCCACCTAGTCCAGAGCTTGGGGGATCTTGTCGAAGTTCCGGAAGAAATAGCGCCGATTTTGAAGATAGTAGGACCAACAGCTTTACGATAATCGATGTTGCGGCTGACAGAGAAGTGTTTAACGCTTTTCTAAAGGAATGGAAATCGGTCAAATCATTTGGAATGAGTGTAGCTTGCGAGCCGATTCAGATAACTACTAGTAACATTGGTCCAACCATAGGTAAGACGTTCATAATTCTGAAATGCCTACGATTATCATTAAATTCTTAAGTTTGTAATATTATTTAATAGGGAAACGAAAAATGGGGTCTGAAAACGAAGATATATTTGTCCTAAAAAATAGAAGAGTTGTAGGAATAGCTGTTAGCTGGAGCAATACAGATTCCTACTATGTATCATTTACTGAACAGTTGGCTAAAGGTAATACAGTATTTTAATTAAAGAAAGTTGCATCGGGATGTCCTGCTGGTACGGGTATAGGTAAATTCATCCATTATAAAAATAAAATATATTAAGAATTTTTGATATTCATTATTCAATTATGAAGGGAGAATAATACTGTACTCACTACTCATGTTACAGAAACAAACAGTGATCTCAACCCTCCACCATTGGATAAAACCATTTCATTGAAGGAACGAATGGATTCAGTTAAAATGGAACTAGAAAATCCGAAAATGTCAAATAGAACTATTGTTACATTTGATGTTAAAGATCATTTAAGGTTTGGTATTCATTTTTAAAAATTATCTAATACTCTACTACCTACAATGAAATATTATTCATTCACTTTCTTCAGGGTTCTATGTTGTGCTTGCGGTATTGTTCCTAAGGCCCAGTGGGAAGACTCCAAAGTAGCATTTTGGACCTTGGATTCCGATTCAAGAGAAACTAATCTGCATCATCTGGTTGTAGAGCTAGCCTTTTCAGAAAGTTACATCATGGAGGGTAATTTTGGATTCTTATTTTTAAAGCAATGAAATTTATTTTTATTTTAGTGATTTTATTGTAGTTCTAGGTGGTACGACTTTTGGATTAGGAAGCATTGGTCTCGGGACAGATAATCCGGGATCGGGAAGGTTAAGAGCTACTACGGAAGCAGTTATGTGTCGTCTAGTAATGGAAAGAATAAAATATAGTTTGGAAGAAGTTGGATTATTAAACTGGTTTTTGTGTAGGTACTTTATTGAACTACAGTATTTAAAATTGCAAAGCAAGGATAATACATAGAGGATATACCTTGTGTGCACTAGCATTCTCTCCCGGGTTGAGCTCGCCCCAACCCACTTTCATCGCGTTTCCATTACCACAACCGAGTTCATACCGTAGTGAAGGCGAGCCGTGCTAGCTCACTTCCAGTTACGTAATCACTAAACAAAATTAAAATTAAAAAATCTAATGCAGTAATAAAATTTTCTTTTTCAAAAATTCTTCTTTTTTATAGCCGTAGAGATGCCATGCCAAGTTATTTTATCTCAAATTGAGCTCAATGGAATTGGGTTAAAAGGAGAGGAGTTTGAAAGACAGAGAGACCTAATCCAGAAGAAACTAAAGGAGTTAGAAGAAGAGGCCTTTTTACTCGTAGGACGTAAATTTTCCTTTAATTCACCTAATGAACTGGCCAAGGTAATTATCATTATTACCATAATTTTACTACAGTAATTGATTTAACCAAAGTATGTTTAAAATAAATTAGATTCTTTACACTGAAATTGGGCTTCGACCAGATGGGGCAACTCCTAATAAACAAGTGGGAGGATCATTTGGGAAAGGGAGAGCCAAATTACCCAAGATTTACAACACTAGTAAAGAAACTCTAACCCGTCTAAAATCCCAGCATAAATTGCCTGGAATCATTCTTCAGTACCGGAGTATTTCGTCATCTTTGAGCAAGGTAATTACCTCATCTTATCTTAATTACTATATTTAAAGAAGTTGCATTGTGGTTGACCGGCTGGTAATGGTAAGGGGTGGTCAAGAAGTAAATTGACGTTCTTATAAGGGGTGGCCCATATATAGCCGCCGTATTTTTAAAGTCCAATTGCAAAAAAACGACACAAGTTAGGAAAAATATGTTTGCTGTTTTGGAAACAGTAATTATTAATGAAAACTATAAAAAATAAATCACGGTCCAACTGGACCTTGTTTTGAACAGGTACGCAGT
>JAQGBM010000034.1:0-21622 GCA_034698405.1 Symphylella vulgaris | reverse complement strand
GATTAACTAAAAAATGACACAAAGTTTAGCAACCAGAAAGTTTTGAATTCCCTTTCATTGTGACCATGTTGCATTTTTTTTACTGAAAGAGGAACAATATTTTTATGTGGCCTTATACCTACAAAGTTCCGTAAAATATTACTTTTGTCCGTTTTTTAATATAGAAGCCCAACTTCAGATCATTATATAAATTTCGTAGGTGACTTGTATCTTTTTAAAACAGAAATGTCATCATCGCAATCTTGTAAATAATATTCTCTTGTGATTTTTTTCTTTCCGATCCGGGGATAAACTATTTGTAATATCGTCATATAGGTTTCACGAGCTCCGCATAAATTTGTAATATGAAAAATTCTTAATTTTCCTAATTTTTAAAAAATGACAAGCCAAAAAAAATTGTTTCAATTCATAATTATACGTAATATTTTTTCTCTTCTTCCTTCCCCGTATTTAAGAATTATATTTGCTGCGCGGGATCCCGGCTTTAAATTCCGGATTGGAGAATAGTGAAAAATAAATCTAGCTGCATCAGTTTGAAAATGACTTAACAGTCCAAACACAGTGGCAAATTTTTACAACAAATTTGAAGGTTGATTTACGATTGAAATAAAACGAATGGATATAGAATTTTCTTCTATCGTACTCAATGTACGCGAAGCTGCCCAAGTCCCGTCGACGGTCCAGTTTTAGAATGGAGGAAGCCAAAAAATTGTTACAATTTCTAATTCTAACTGGGAGGGTGATGTAGGGAGAAAAATGATGAAAATCATTAGTTTAATTTCTGATGCTGGAGAGCGAATTAGAGCCAAAATAAAATAATTTATATTTTTCCTTTTAGGCAACAACTACTACTGCACACGTTAGCAGAGTTTCAAAATGCAGTTTTTATTAATATCGTTTAATTGTTTTTTAAAAACAAAATTCAAAGGAGAAGAAGTTGTCTTTAAAAAATGTCTCCTTCTAACCAAGTGCAATAAAAAGTTCCATTTTATCAAGTTCAAAGAAATAGGAAAATAAATTATACATTAGGCATTAATACCCAAGTTTCTAATTTTTTCTTTCGTTTGAATTCGGAATTGAAAGCTGGTCCACATGACTACAAAATCCCAGTATCTGCAAAAAAAAGTTGTCATCATTTTTCCTGTATGCAGTAGGACTTTTATGGGATGAGGCTAGAACTTCGTTCCGATGGAAGCAATAAGTAAATGTTTTAAAATCTACAAATTATTTTTATTATCGTACTGCGTGAAAACTAAATTTTCGCTAAAAGAACTGAGCAAAGTGGGGGCGCGTATTCCGCTATCGAAACTTTTCTGCTTCTAAGTGCAATGCAGAGTTCCTTGAGTTTAAATGAAGAAGGAAAATTAAATTATGGATTAGGCATTAATATCAAACTTGATTAGTTTACAACATTGTTCCGATGGAAGCACAAAGTTACGAGTGAATGTTTTAAATCTACAAATTATTTTATCATCGTAATAATTGGTTGGTTTTTTAAAAAACTTGAAAGTTAATATTCTTATTGAATCAAAAATATTAAAGCTCTCTCGATATTTTTGAGCAACTTATTAAAGTGGGGAAATTATTAAAAATTTTAGAGAGATGAGGGACCGGGCGCGAGTTGTTTCAAAGTTACATCAATGTTGTAATGTTAAATATTAAACTAACCATATTATTTTTACGCGCTACTTGGATGCAAAGGAGACTGAGAAGAAAGCAGCAATCGTTACTTTGACTGAAAAACAAATCATCTTCCATTGATCTTCCCCTCAAGTACGCGAGTAAAGTCCAGCTTCATCATTCAGTTCCCGTAAATTAAAAAAAAAAACAGTTGTTCGATGTCTTTAAACTTTTCTAATCTAACTTGGTGCACTCAGCCACAGAAAGCCATAGTTAAAAACTTTACTGATTCGATAGGCCATCAGTCCACCACCGATGCAGATTGCCTCGGACGTAATAAGTTACGTGTAATATTTTTCAAACTTGCAAAGAAGAAGAGAAAATTATTATTTTTTCCATTTGCGCCAGCAATATAGGTGGGACATTCCGTTGGCGTGCGGACCGGTCGTTAACTTGAAACCTTATTCTCGTTGAATAAAAATATTAAAGGTCTCTCGATAATTTGCGAACAACATAAAGTGGAGAACTGCATAAATATTAAAAAATAATTATTCGTTTTCATTTAGACTGAAGATCGAGGGACGCCGAGTTGTTTCAAACTAGGTGCGCTGCATCAATGTTGTATTTTTTAAAGAAAAATATTAAACCAACCGCCCGTGACTCGAGTCCAAAGAAGACGGAGATGAAATAGACTTGTTCCTTTTAACTAGAAAATAAAAATCTTCCATTTACGGGAGGCTATTGAAGAAGAAGAGCTTGGATGGAAAAAAACAGTTGTCCGATGTCTTTAAACTTTTGCAACGCTTGGCGCACTCGATCAGCTACAGAAAGTTCAAAATTATTAAAAAATTATATTCATTTTCATTTAGACTGAGGAGAGACCGCGAGTTGTTTCAATGTTGTAATGTTTTTTTTTAAGAAAAATATTAAACCAACTAGAAGACGAGCCTATAATCACTGCCGCCGCATGAGACAAGTTTCGCGCGACCGGGGTTTTTATTTTTATTAGTTGCTTTACCATTTTCTCTACACAACAGCAGCCACGCACTAATCATGTCATTTAAAATCTTGAAAAAGGTAACGGGCTTTTTAAAAAAAATAAAAGGCGTTTTTTTCTGCTGGTGAAAGGGACAGCGTTGAAAGAAGCTGAGCTTGGCTCTAAGACTGCTGGACGAGAGATTTTGTTTTCTCAAGCCAAGGAGAAGAAAATATTTTTTTTTTCGTAGAATAACGGCGACTACGTCACACCTGGTCACACCCAAGATTTAACCTTATTAGGTCAAGATTATGAAACTAAGAAAATGAAGTTGAGAGAAGAAGAAGAAGAAGATTAATTATTCTATACACACAGAGAACTAAGATCCCGTGGACACTCTGAGAAATTGTAATGGCGCGTAAGTTATACGGTACTGAAAGCACATAAGGAATATCTCGAAAAGATTTCTATGCTGCTGCGACTCCCTCTTCACGTAATATACAAAAATCAGTTGATTATTTTTCATTTCACAAACGATTAATGAAAACCACCATCATTAGCCGGTGAGGGAGTCGGCATTTTTAAAGTAGAAAGCAGGACCGGCTTGCAAGACCTGACGTCCGGAGAGGGACAATTTTGCCAGCTCAAAATTGTTCAAAAATGCAGCCAAAGTTCTATGAATTATTTATATTAAATTATATAAATATATATAATTTTTACGTAAACACCTCGTAGTAAATAATTCCTTTCGCCAACAAAAAATTAGTAAAGGTTTAAAATCTAAAAAATGTATACTGATTATTATTGTCGTCGTAATTCACTTCTTGGAAAGAATTAATCTTTGCAACACAATCATTCAAAGTTTAAAACTTTTCGCTATAGGAAAACAAAATACTAAAAACCGGGACATTTCGACCCGTCCGCGTCGTAGATTAAGTTAAACTTTTATTCTTATTGAAGCTGCTGCAGCTCTTTCGATTATCTGAGTACAACATGCGAAGTGATGAGAAAAAGTACTATGTAAAATCTATATTCATTTAAACTCTGAATAGGGACTCGGCAAACAGTGCATCAATGTTATAGGCTAATGATTTTCTTAAAAGAAAAATATTAAAACAGCCATATTATTTTACGCAAATTAATTTTTATCAACATCAGTAACTATAACGTTTTCCAAGATACAGTGTTTATACTACGTTAAAGTTGATTGCTTCGTGTTAGTGGCGCGTCACATGCGAAGCCGTATTCTTTTCCTATTATTTTAAACTAACCATAATTATTTTACGCGAATGTAGTCCAAAAAGACATAGAAGTGCATTACACTCTATAGTATACTTGGGGTCGGGCAGCCAGCACAACCGACTCAGACGCGTCATCCATATCAACGCCCTAGTTTTACTTATTTTCACTGCCGCACTGAACATTTTTCTTTAAAGATCAGTGTTGGAACTTTTTGCATATTTAATTTTCTTTTCGTTTCAATCTCAAAACTTAAGGAAAGATTTTCTTTCTGCCATCACGGACCAGCTCCACTCGCATAGCCGTAGAGCTGCCCAGCTTTGATGGATATAGTGGTTCACAAGTTCAACAAAAGCTAGCCTGCTGACCAGCGAAGAGGACATTGACTCCATCTCCAGATTTTCTGTAAAACATGAAAGTCGAGCAAAAGATACGAAACTAAAACATTTTTCATTATATTAATTATTCAAATCACACACACTGTACAGTTGAAAACAAAAGCACATGTATCTCTGAGGCGCTCTCAGCACAGCCATATATAAATGATAACCTTACTATGTGCGGGAATAATAGGCAAAAATATAGCTAATTTTTAGCATACCTACAAGGTACACAGTAATCTTAAAACATGCACAAGAAGACACGACGAGTTTGTCTAATCAAGGATAAATAACTTACGTATCTACGAAAAAAAATCAATTTTTGTTTCGTGGTCCCGTGAGGCATAATTTACCTTAGCCATACTTTGCGGGTGCTTCTTTGTATCAAATTAACGAAATAAAGGGATTTTTATGATTATTTTTGGTTAATTAGAGAAATAAGCTAGCGCACAACATTATGTTATGCGGCGATTGTTACCATAAGACCTACTCGGTTCTATTGGACTGTAGCTGTTTTTTCGTATATGTTGCCGTAGTGTGTTTTAAAATCCCTTACTGCTTGTGTGGAGGTATTTTTTTTTCCTAATTATTTTCCGAATATTTAAATGTTACATTATAATAACATAAAGATTCCATATGGATTTTTAAAAACCTCTTGTTGTTACAAACGACTAACTCGTACGGCCCGTTTATCAGTCGTATTTTTATAAACACGAGAAATTTGGTATTATAGTTTTATAGTACAATTAGTGGTAACAATTAGTAATATCATTGGATAGAATTATTAATTTAAGACAAGGTGATTTGCAAGCTCCCTCCTTGCCTTTTGATGGTGGTGGAGTGCGGTGTTTTTTTTTTAAATGAATTTCATTAACCGATTTTCATAAACTTTGATTTATTTTAATCCAATAATATACGATAATATCTCTGAAATAGGAAAGAAAGATATAAGGGGCACGTCCGCATAACCATGGCATTTTTCGCAAGAGTTAATGTTCTTTATTAAAACAATAATAATTCACAACCGCGCTTATTTTTATTAACCATTTTTCGTAATTTTTGATCGAGAATCACATTATCAGAATTTTTAATAACTGATTTTCATAATTTTCGATTCAAAGTTGACCGGCACGCCTGCTTGCGAAAAAAAAAAAAATCAGAAAATGTGTTTAGCTCATAAAGTTTTAAAAAAATGCATTTTAATCCATCGCTGCGCAGTGAGTCCAACACCACCGGACTGTGAATTGAATTGTGGAAATAACTTGTGTAAAAAAATGTTGATTACGATTCGGGGACTGTATAGCCAGTGCTAATGTTTGAGCAATAACATCGCATCGTCGTCCATGTTGTTGGTACAGGAAACCTTGTTAGACGCAGGAAAGTCGAAATATTTATAATCACAATATATTTCTCTTCCAAATTTCGGCACATTGTAGCTGCAGTCGACAGCGCGGATCCATTAAAGTAAAAGATTAAATTATATTCATTATTTTGGCTACAAGATGACCATATTGCAAACTTCAACAAGTTTCTCTGCTTCGGAGCTCGGAGGAATAACTCGTACACGGGGATGTTTAAGTTTGTTGTACAAGATATTAGAAAAATGTTTCTCTATTACTTATAATCCGCATTTGTTTCAAACTACGTGCTGTATCAATGTTGTAATATTTTAAAAGAAAAATATTAAACCAGCCAGTGTATCTCGTGTCCAAAGGAGACGGAGATGAACACTAACCTTGTTTCTTTTGAAAAACTCTTTCATTCACACGAGTCATCGAAAAAGAGCTTGATTGGGCATTATAAAAAAAACCTCCATCCATCGCACGTGCTCAAAACTGCGTCAACATTAATGTTTTTTTTTCATCTTCTATTCAGACTATAACTTAAACTTGGTTCAAGCGTTGGAAGAAGAAAATATTTTTTTTATAATTTGTATAATCGCATCTTTGTTTATAAGTTACATGACGAGAAAGAGAGAAAAAAAACTTCTTCTTCTTGCTTAAAAAATTCTGTTTGAAAGAATTAGTTTTACTGGCAGCTGTCTTCGGGGGCACGCGCGCGGTCTCGTTTGCAGTTCAGTTACCTCGCGTGGTGGTACCTCGAGTGCTATATGCTCACGTCATACAAGATGACGTCAGACGATAAAAAGGTGATATTTTTGTAATTTTTAAAAAAATAAGAAAAACTTTCTTGCAATGTGCTGCTCGCGATTTTAAAGCATACTTTTGAACTGACGTCACTAAATAAACTGTAATCAAAGCAGAGGCTCCAGCAGGTAGAGAGAGCGAGAGAGCGAACTACGTAATAAGTTACGGTATATATTTTACATTTTAAACTTCTTTTTTGTTGCTTCGCTTGAGACATTAAGTTATTGACTACGTTTTAAAAGCCAGCGAAAATAGAGCATCCGCAGCAGTCCTTATGAAAACGATACTCAATTAAATATAGCTATACGGAAGACTTTTGGTAATAGAAGGTTTAGTTTTCAAATAAGTTTAATCAGGCCCCCGGAGAGTGAAAAAAGGGGAATTTTTTCCAACTTCCTGCTGTACAATATAAGTCAAAAAGAAATCTTTACGATGAGGACTTTAAGTCTTAGTAACTTTTAGTATTCGTTCATTTGTTGTAAATAAAATAGCTTTGGTATTACCGTAGCCTATAATAACGTGCTTAATTTAATTTCATATTGAGATTTTTTAGTAGAAAGAAACTGCCAAGATTTAAAAGATTGCTTCTCCTTTGAATTACCCGAGAATACGGTATACTGGAATTGCATAAAATTTCCCAAATAAATTCTTTTTTTTTAATTGACCGAACAGACCCAGAAATTCGATTGATTTTTTTTTGCTTCATGACTGTGTAGCTATACCTAATGGCATCTTCATACAGCATTGACAGAAAATTGAGTACGGTATAATATAAGAATTTGATATATCCATTTCATACTGTATATTAAAATTCCTATAAATGGATTTTCTAAAGAATTTACTTCGTTATATCCGTAATTTCGTAATATCCGTAATTCGACAGATTTTGTAACTTTCAGCCAAGGGGAACGGGGTCTCAAGCTCAGTGTCCCTTTTCTGTAAATATTTTTAATTCATTATACTTCGTATTCATCTTAGTTTTAAATAAATAAATAACCGAAATAAAATGTATCTACTTCAATGTAAATACAATCATTATAAAATTTTCCCCTTTTTCGTTCTGTTTAGCGTTGTCTACGGTGATACAAAGAAGCAATGATTATATTCCTAATTATCTAATAAACCCGTATGTCTCGCAAATTATGGCTAAGGACGGGACTGAGAACAAAAATCAGATATTTATCCTTCTATCAATGTGATGATCTTATAATACGTAGGAGGATGAATCCGTCGTCTTCTTGTGCATGTTTAAAGATTATTGTATGCCTTATAGGTATACTTAAAATTAGCTCTATTTTCGCCTAATATTCTCACCCATAGTAATGATATCATTTACTTATGGCTGTGCGAGCACCTAAGAGATGAATGTTGTTTTGCCTTCCAACTACAGAGTTTGTGTGTGATATGAATATAAATTATATTGGAAAATGTTTAGCTCGCATCTCTTGCTGAAAATAAAATAGAGACTATAGTGTCTGATCATTATGATACGAGTTTGGTTTTTGAAGAAAAATCTTGAGATAGAGGTAACATCTTCGCACTCATCTTTGACTTCAGCTGAACTTATAAACTACTATATCCATTAGTAGGTATAGCTATTCGGCTAGTATTATAATGTAGAGCAGAAAAAAAATGTTAGTGAAAAGAAAAATAAGCAAACGACTGCTTGTGAGTGGAGCTGTACTGCTGCTGTCCGTCGTGTGTTTCTTCTTCGTATAGCTCGCAGCCCAAGAAATATCTCTTGTGTTTTCGTTTCTCTTTTTATCACAAAAAGGAAAAGAGATTCCGTCTATGACGTCACGAACGAAAATTAAATATGCAAAAGTTCCAACTTTTAAGAAACCTTTAAAGAAAACTTTTCAGTGCGGCAGTGAAAAATAAATAAAACTAGGGCATTGATATGGATGATGTCAACGTTATATTATGAGTCGATTTCTGGCCGACCCCGCCTTTTTGCACCACATTCGCGTAAAATAATTATGGTTGGTTTAAATATTTTCCTTTTAAGAAAAATGTTGATGCGACTCCGTCTTCAAATAAACATGTTGCATACTTTTTCCCCATCACATTTTATGTTGCTCCAAAAAAAATCTCGAGAGAGAGAGAGAGAGCAAGTTTAATATTTTCTATTCGATAAGTTCACGACGGACCAACGAACCCTGCCTTGCTTAGTTCTTTTAGCGAAAATTTAGTTTTCAATGATGAAAAAAAATCACAAAACTGCTTTTTGAATTAACGGGGACTGAACGATGAAGTTGGACTTTATTTGAAGGGAAGATTTTTTTTTTTCAGTCAAAGTAACTAACGAGTGCTTTCTTCTCCGCCTCCTATGAACCCGAGAGTAGCGCGTAAAATAATATGGTTAGTTTAATATTTAACATTAAGTAACATTGCGATGTAACTTGGTTTCAAACAACTCGCGTCCGGTGTCTCATCTGTTCAAAAAATGTTTTAAAATAATAATATATTTTCCCACATTAAGTTGCTGCTGAAAAAAAAATCGAGCGAGAGAGCTTTAATATTTTTTATTCAATACGAATATTAAGTTTAAACCTTTACTCGTAACTTTGTGAGCTTCAATCGGAACGATGTAGGGCATTACAACATTGATGTAACTTAGTTTTGAAACAAATCGCCCGGTCCCTCTTCCTCTGTCTAAAATATGCATACATTTCCCACTTTGCTCAAAAATATCGAGAGAGCTTTAATATTTTTTTATTCAATAAGAATAGTAAGTTTCAAGTTAGAAAAAACCAACCCTTGTCATCCATAATTTAATTTTCCTTCTTCGTTTCAACTTACGGAACTCTGCAATACACTTATTTAGAAGCAGAAAAGTTCTTTCGATAGCCGAATGCCTACTCCTTGCTTATTCTTTTAGCGATAATTTAGTTTTTAAATTTTAATAAAGAAGTCCGAGGCATACGATGATAAAAAATAATAATCCGTATACATTTTTTTTTAGATTTTAAAACCTTTCGACATTTTTTCGTTGCAAACTAATCAACTTGTGCATTGGTAAGAAAAATAAGAAAAATTACAAAGAAATTATTTTTCCTTTCCATTCTAAAATTCAGTCATCATAATAGCATCAGTTAGGGGAACCGGCAGCTCTCGATTGACCCATTATTTTTGCCTACTACGATAATAAATTAATCAGTACCGCACGTCTGGACTCATTACATAAAGATTTGACTGTATATAGGGGGCTTGGCAGAAAATGAAAAAGGTATGGAGACGCGGGAATTGTATTATAAAACAAAGTTATAATATCAAGTTTCTTGTTAGACAGTTCGCGCAGTCGATAGCCAAAGGATTCTGTTGTTACGTATAACTTGTTAGATTTTTTTAAAACCTTTTCTCCTCCTCCGATCGTTACAAACTAAACAACTTGGGTACTAATGTATAACTATGAGTGAGTCAATCCTTGCAAGATTAGAAAAGTTTAAAGACATCGCAAAACTTAATATTTAACATTAAGTAACATTGATCTATCTTAGTTAGCGTCCGGTCACTCCTCTGTTTAAAATTTTTTTAATAATTATACATACTTTAAGTTGCTGAGCCTGAAAAAAAAATCTAGCGAGAGACCTGTATTATATTTTTTATTCAATAAGAATAAATTGTCTTTATAACTAAACTCTAAAGCAGCACGCAGTGGATATTGGACGCTGATGTTAGCTACTTTAGCAATTACGTATAACTTGTTAGATTTTTTTTAAGACCTTTCCTAGGTCCCCGCCTAGCGAAAAGTTTCCAACTCTAGATGCAGCTTGTGTTGCAAAGATCAATTTATTTTTTTTTAAACGAATTAAGATGATGAAAAAAAATAATCCGTACAAAATTTTTAGATTAGCCTATAAACCTTTACTCATTTTTGTTGTAAAACGTTTTGTGTCACGTATTACGTCCGAGGCAAATTGTCAGAAGAAGATGCTCGCAAGAATTAATCCTAATTAAAGCACTGAACACACGAGTATTTTTACTTTTCATTTACAATCTGCATTGGTTGACTGCTGATGGTCTATCGCGAATCAGTAAAGTTTAACTATGGCTTTCTGTGGCTGATCGAGTGCTTGTAAGATTAGAAAAGTTTAAAGAGATCGCACAACTGTTTTTTGAATTTACGGGAATTGAATGATGAAGCTGGACTTTACGTACTTTAATGAAAGATTTTTTCTTTTCAGTCAAATTAACGAGTGATTTCGTCTCAGTCTTCTTGTGAACCCGAGTAGCCCGTAAAAAGTTAAACTACGATTCAATCAACTGAATATCCAAGCCTTAGTTTTCAATGACGAAAATTTTTCAACTGCAATTACGATGATAAAAATAATCCGTACAACTTGGTAGATATTTTTTAAAAAACCTACCGTTCCCTTGTTGCAAACTAAAACAACTTGGTTATTAATGCCTGATGCCTAATTTATTTTCCTATTTCTTTAAACTTGATAGAAAGGAACTTTTTATTGCACTTGGTTAGAAGCAGAAAAAGTTTTTAAAGATAACTTCTTTGAATTTTGTTTTTAAAAACAATTATACGGTATTTTTTTAAAAAAATGCAATTTAACCATTTTTGAAACTCTGCTAACGTGCAGTAGTTGTAGTTGTTGCCTAAAAGGAAAAATTATAAATGATTTTATTTTGGCTCTAATTCGCACTCCATCAGAAACTAATGAATCCAACCCTTTTCTCCCACAATGTGCTACACCACCCCCAGTTAGAATGAGAAATTGTAACAATTTTTTTGGCTTCCTCCATTCTTCAAAGATCGTCGTCGGGACTTGGGCAGCTTCGCGAGTACGATAGAAGAAAGTTGATATAACCATTCGTTTTATTACAGTCGTAAAGGAACCTTCAAATTTGTTATAAAAATTTGCCACAGTTTGGACTGTTTAAGTCAAACTGACAAAAGAGGGACGTTGTTGTAGCTAGAGTTATTTTTCACTTTTCTCCAATCCCAGGATCCCGCAGCAAATTATAATTCTTAAAAGACTAAGTTATAAAATGCAACATGGTCACAATGAAAGGGAATTCAAAACTTTCTGGTTGCTAAACTTTGTGTCATTTTTTAGTTAATCAGGCGTTAGATTGGTATAATTTTCCTGCATTCTAGCAGCCGCTATTTTATACTATTGTGCCTGTACAATCCCACTATGATTGTATAGGAGAAAGCTCTGCGCCATTAGTCGGGGAAAAATATGATATTTGACTCGGAAAATGAACAATTTTTTTTTCCGGTATTCAACTCACAAAACGCTGATCAAAATCAATTCGGGGGAACCTAGTAAAAACAAGGAATACTGGAAAATTGTAATTTTAGTTGATACTAATCGTCAAGTTACTCCCGCCGCCGCTCGATGATGGATCATTTAGGCACGATCGCTGGTCACAACATGTTGAATCCAATACAATCAAGTAATATTTGCCCCTATTTACGGCATTGGTACACAACACAAAACCTGTAATGTGTGCTTGAATGAATGGAGTTGTATAATGTAATCAAAGCGCTGTTTATATTAGCCTAAACCAGTTTTATTTTATTAAAGAGCTTTGATTAAAATGTTTCTTCTTTTGCGTACGAATTTAAAAATAAGAAAATAATTTTATTCGCCTACTTGTCTCATCGTCATTGTTTGTTGTGGTTACACTGAAGCATCATTAAACAGAATAAATTAAATTTTCAAATGAATTACGAGAGATCTAAATAAATTCGTCTATACGTTTTTTAATATAAGGAAATATGAATAGGAATATTCTTCTTCTCCATCCAACCAGATGATTTTTTTTTTCCCATTCCTCACAGTTTGTACAGATCCCTATGTACACAACTTTAGAACCGCCCACCATCGGGGACTTTTGTCCGATACGCAGTGCCGGTATAAGTTATTAAATTGTTTTCTCGTGTGTGAAATACGGGTCAAATAAAAAGATTAGCAATCTCAATTTATTTTCCCTATAACTCGGGGGTTATAGGAAAGGAAAAATTTCGCAGTTTAGCTTCCCCAACTAGAATAGGAATCATATTGAATACAGTATAATCCATATAAGGTATTGGCTAATTGCCGCCATTCCTCTACTCTTCGACCGTCAGCTAGCGTGGAAAGTCGGCTGGACGTTTGTCTGCTACTGCGATCATACAGTAATAAGTTATATAAGTTAGTAAATTACTTTCTCTTTAGTGTTTATGATGAGGACTCTACGGACCTTTATTCGGACCGGATGAGCTGTGGGCTCAAGAACTAATTACCAGGCTGATTTTTTTTTCGATAGATATTATAGGAAACCAAGTACTTTGCTTTCATTTTCTGTCTCCATTTTTATTCAATGAGAAAAATTAAGCAAATTATTTTTGACGAGGGCCAAGAACTAGGCTGTTTTATTTTTTCTATAGAGATAGGAAACCAAGAATCTTGCTTTGATTTTCTTATACCGCTTCGTGTCTCCATTTTCTAAGAGAAAACAGAAAAATACATCCATTGTCCTTGCCAAATAGTCATTCATGGCAAAGGAGCTCTTACACATTAATGCTGGAAAAGAAATTTACTTGCGGGGATTCATCGGACTGGAAAATGTAAGAAGGATATGACTTTTGACTTGTGATTCGCTATCGGTAGCCTACATCCACGATAGGTTCCTTGAGATTCGGAAAAACGGATATACTGTGCCATCAATGTCTAATAACAAAATTAGATATTATTGCTCGTCCGATGCAATGATATCTTGGGTTCCAGAAAGAAAGAATGTTATAAATAATCACGCGCTGCGTCCAGCGTCCATGTACAATAGCCTATAAGCTATACGTATAAATCCGAAATCCAAAAAATCTAAACTTGTAGTGAAAAAAAAATTGTTGTACCTCTAGCATCTCAGTTGTTATTCATCCAACCTCCGCAACTAACCAGCACCCAGGTGATGCAGTTGTTGCTTCGAAAGTTTTAGTTTTACAGTAAATTTCCCGAGCTATTATTTCCATTAAGAAATTTTTCAAATAAGATTAAAGGCTCAAGATAAAACTACGGTAACGCGCGCGGAAGGTCCCCCAATGTTTGGCGAAAAATGCAGTTGTACAAAGATCAGTTTAATTTAAAAAAAAAAGTTATGATGATAACTTTGTAGAATTTTAACCCTGTTTTCTGCTCGTTCATTTATTACAAATTAAACTGCGATCGGATATTTAGTAGCCTAATGCATAATTTTCTATTCCTTAGAACTTTAAGATCAAGATTTGAAAGAAAGATTTTTTTTTTTAGTCTAAAGAAACAAGTGCAGCCTACAGTTTTCGCTCGAGTCGCATAGTTGCTTTAATATTTTTCTAAAGTTTGACTATAAAGTTACTACGTTTGAGTGCAAGATAAGCAGAATAGCTTAGCCTGATCGGGGAATGTGAATGATTAATTATATTTTTTCCCCGATGTAAATTTGTTGCACAAGCTATTGGCTTGCTGGGTTTCTTCTTCTCTCAACTTCATTTTCTTAGTTCCATAAAATTGACCTAGTAAAGTCTGACGTCGCCGTTATTATACGAAAGAAAATATTCTCCTTTGCTCGAAAAAAAAAATCTCTCTCGTCCAGCAGTCTTAGAGCCAAGCTCATCTTCAACGCTGTCCCTTTCACACAACTTATTATAGGGAGGTGTAACCACTACGTAATTTTGTTTTACCAACAAAAGTTTATCGCTATTTCATTTATTACAAATTAAACTGCGCTCGGATATTAGTAGCCTAATGCATAATTTTCTATTCCTTAGAAGATTTTTTTTTAGTCTAATAAAGAAACAAGTGCAGCCTACAGTTGTCGTTCGAGTCGCATAGTTGCTTTAATATTTTTCTAAAGTTTAACTATAGACTAAAGTTACTACGTTTGAGTGCAAGATTAGCAGAAAAGCTTAGCCTCAGAGGGAAATGTGCAGCTGAATGTTTACTTTTAATTTTCCTAGTTCCACGTATGTGTGTGTTGCATAAAGTTGGACCTACGTAAGTTACCCGAAGAATTTAAACTTGCAACATCAAGTGTGTGTGTGTGATGCCTCCTTCCAATATCTGCAGTATTATCTACTAAATATTTTTAAGTTACTTTAAAGTTTCATTTCCGTGAAAAGAAAAAAAAAATAAGAAGCAGTCTTGATGGAAGTTGCCCAAAAGTACCGAAAATGAAAGAGAAAAATGAAAGTTATTAATACTGTATAGCCTACACACTAAATAATTATTGAAACTTTTATTTTCACCCGCCTCGACTGCTCAATTCATTCTTTTTTCCCATTTTAGTTATGATGGAAAAAAGTATACGGTATATTATGAAATCTTGGTGCAAGTTAATCGCAAGTAGTAGGCTATCTTAAAATATCAAGAAAAGGTATTACATTTTTCTGTCCGATTCCCAGCAATGGAAGCTGCGTGGTTTTGACAAAAAGTCCATAAAACTACCTCAAGAAAAGGTACCGTATTAATTACATTCAACTTTCCCGCAATGGAAGATGCGCATTATTACGGATTGATGATTATAATGATCTTTTTCGCAAAATTAACGACATGGGAAAATTGGACCGAAAATTGTTTTATAAAAATAAATATCTTTTCTTGAGGTGGATAATTATATGCTGGACCTTCATTAAGCACTGACTTCGTACGATTTATTCTTATAATACCTTTTCGCTATTTTTTCTGAAATGGGAATACGCCCGCGAAAGACGGAATTTGGACAGAGTTGACAGAAAAGTGCACTATAAATCAATCTTTTCTTGAAGTGTTTTACGGGGATTAACTTTATCAAAACTTTGTATATTGATGCTTGGTTCTTATTTACTTTATACCGGAATAGTGGCCGCCGCCGCCGCGAGTGGGATGAGTACTGTTATCGGGCGACGATTGGTACCGTTCGACCTGACACACGCTCTGTTTGTGATTTATAATGTCGTCCAGCAATATTATTCAATTTTAACTGCATTTTTCCCGAATAACTGAAATGGAATACGAAAGAAGAAATTGGATTGAAAAGTACAATTTTGGAGGCAAAAAACGGCAAACTTCTAAGGGGAAAAAAAGTCGAAGAAGAACAGCGCAAGTGATATGGGGTATAGGATACCGAGTATTAATATTTTATTATATTATTTCTCTTTATTGTCTGCCAAGAACCTTGGGTACTTTTATTGGCCTCATACAGTACCGGTTCTCATATTATTCTTTAGATTATTTTCGTAGTTGATAAAAATTCACAAAGAAACTACGGGGAAATTTTCCAAATTATTTACGAACACATAACCGTACAAGTTAAGTGGCTCTTTTTATTTTCCCGCCTGTGACGGGCCTAATAGTTTTCATATTGATTTGATTTACACAGTATCTTCTTGGAGAATATTATTTTTAGGCAAATAACACCGTGAATCAAGACTGTAATTTTGGTACAATGTCCCTCGTATTAATGAATGCGAAAGAGAGAGTGTTTATTCTGCCTTAGGCCATAAAACTTGCATCGTTATTATGTAAGTTACCTTCATACATGATCTTCATTCATTTTTATATCTCAATAAGAGAGCAGCACATCACGGAGAGGAATGCAGCAGCTGCTGTCCCACTGACCAGTATAATTAGAGATTGCTATTCATAGGTAACTTGAAAATAATCCCCCGTATTTCTCTGCTGGTCCATCGGCGTCGGTCCAAAAATCACTTTTCGATTTTGGATATTTTCTACTTTAGTTTACAGTTTGCTTGGAAGGAAAATTCTGTGTATGTTTTACATAATGGACCGAGAAGGTGAAAAAAAAAACTGATCGAAATGCACACGGCGACCCGAACGTGGTCGAGAGTCGAATGAGTTGCGGATGTATAAGTTTGTTTGTCTAATAAAAAGTAATCACGATTCAATGGTCGGCTCCGTCAGTCCTACTCCTCTGCGCGATTTTTTTTCAAACTGAAAAAGATTTTTTTTGGTTTGTTGGATCTTCTAAATAGTCAGGAAATATTGACGTAGTTCTGAACGCATCTATAAAATGCTACCGTTTTTCTGGATCAGCACACAACTTGTGTCGATGCTAAAATAATACGTACGCTTTGCTTTCTCTTGGATTAACTCTTTTTCTCACCGGCCGCTATCTTCCTGCAAGGTAAATGCTATTTTTTTCTTATTTTGGAATAATACGATGTGATGCAAAAAATAATGCGTGCTTCTTGGCAGCTAACGTATCTCTGGCGATGAATCTAATATTACATTACGATACAAATAATTTTCCAGCTGCCGGCCGCCGATTGTAGTTACGTACAAGGTACTGGGAAAAACCACGAAGACTACTGAGCCGTTGGATTTCACCCGCTCTTCCTCCTGCATAGTAAGGTAAAGTGTTTTTTTTTTCTTATTTTTAAATAATATCATGCGCTCTTGAAAATGATGTTGTTTTCGTGGCAGCTCGATGAATCTAATATTACATTATAATCTAAACAGATTTTCCAGCGGTCTCTTGCTTTGCCGCAAGTGGACGGCCGGCCGACTGGGAACAAGGGGATTTGATTTACGTACGAAGTACTGGGGACGAAAACCACGACCATACTGGAAAAGGAAAGAAGACTTTGGATTTCAAGTTTTATAATTCTTTAGCCAAAGAGTTCTACCTATGTCTGGATGTGTGTGTAGACATAATTTATTGCCGGAACTACGCGGAATTTTTTTAATTGTATTCATTTCATAATTTAAAAAATAAATACAATCAAAAACTATCCTATACGTAAGACTGGCGCATACTTCTCATCATAATACGCACACGTCGGCGAAAGACTGGGTTATAGGATCTGTAAGTGAGACGCATTCGAATACAGATTACTTTTAATTATATATATAATTATATAATTATTTATCATGATACTCGAACGGCCGCAGAGCTATTTTACACGAGAAAATTGGTAATTTTTCACACAATATTTCGTTAAAAAACTGCAAGGGCAGAGAAAATTAGGCTATAATAATATTATCGTAACGATTTTAAACTTCAGGTGTAGTTTACAACAAACATTTGCATATTTTCTAATTATCTAGAATTTGAAGGTTTTTCTTTCATTAATCGCAGAGTCTAGAATGCAAGTTCCCAAATGATCCGAAAAGAATTATTATAATTGAAAAATCACCTTCTCCTACATTAATTTAGTTTTTAATGGAAGGGGATTTGCAAGCCGGCTGCCCAAGTCCATCAGGCATCATGATAATATAGCATAATAATAATGCTGGACCGTCAGTCGTGCAGGCTTTTGAAAAGTGCATGTACCGCCGCTTCTTTGGAGCAGCAGTATTATGGGGTAGCCGGTATTATCTTTTCAAAAAGTTTATAACAAGTTGTTCACAAGGAATGAGCATTACTATTGCTTTTTTTTTCTCTTTTTTTGCTTAGCGAGTTTATGAATCCAAGGCAAATGTTCGCAAACTTTTCCTGTTGAATAACTGTATTCGTTGTTTCATTAAGATTACCGTATTAAAAATGAGCCCATTGAAACAAGATTAACTTATATAAAAAACCATGTAAAGTTTACAAATTATGATATCGGAAAAAGTTACATGGGAGAATATAAATCACCAAATTATGATCACAGTAAGAAAGCAATGCCAGTTGGATGTCAAGTCCAAGTTTCCTGGACTTTACGGACCGCTGCTGCTGAATCTACAAAAGGCTGCTCCATTGTTTCAGTTCGCGATTACGCAGGACACAATTCGAAAAATTCTCTTGAATCCCTTTTCTTAAATTGAACCGAATGATAAACACTTTTGATTCAGCTTAATATATCTAACCTCCCGATGAATTTATAATTTAAAAAATTTACAAGAATAAAAATATGGACTCGAGAAGCAATGTACCAATGAAACGACTCGGGCTATACAGGGACTACCTCATATAAGTTAGCAACTTGGAAACTGTATTATTTTCCTATTCTTTGAATAAGTTAATATTCGTACAAGTTTTTCGCAGTTTGAAAAATATATAGCGTATAAGAAGCCACGAAAGATCGGGCGACTTCTTCTGCTATCATTCGAATCCCTCTATGGAGAATGTAGGCTATAGATTAATACAGACATAACGGCCCGTCCAACACACATTTTTCATATTATTTAGGCATTATAATATTTCTGCTAAATAATAATAATAATGAATCAAAACACTACACCTTCCGTATTCTCTCAAAACCAAAAGGCGATAATAATTTTGAGCAGATGAGCATCTTCATAATACTCATCGCATCATAAACGTTGTTTAAAATAGAATTTGGAAGGTATAGCCTATAACTTTGGAGATCTTCACCCGCCCAGTCCCTTTTTTTTCCCTTCCATCTCGCGTAGGCTATCGAAGACATTGGGATACTGAAGCTCGAAGCTGTTGCTATTCCCTGCTCAAAATCAGATGTTGATGATATTCGAAGAAGATTTTCTTAAAATGGCACTGATTTGTCTTCCATCCAGGAATGCCGGTTGCTAGTCCTGGGGCTGGTAAGAAGGCGCTACAGCAAAATCCTTCGTAAATTAGTTACGGTACCGTAGTAACATTGTGTGTATGAATACATCGCGAGACGGCAGCTTCTTTATTTTTCCTCTTAAGGAATAAACATTTAGAAAATCCAATAGAACGCGAATCGTACGATGTAGGCCTAGTTGTCCCCTTAAATCTCCGCAGTCCGGTCAATTTGAAAATACCACTAAAAGTTTCTCAAAAGTTATTATGACGCTTTTATTAAGATCCTATGTCCCATGTTTCTCTTCCATATTGCCCCAGGCTATGGGTCAGAGAGGAAGCGCAGAGCCGTAATTAGTTATTACAAGGAGTATCGCGCTGCTGGGATAATACAGCAAGTAGAAAAAATAAATAGTTTTCTGCTTATTAAAAATATCTCCTCCCATATTTCAAGATAAAAATGAATTGAGCATAAAAACTCTTTTCCAACAAAGTAAGAATCATGTATTTTCATCAAGTAGGCCTATTTTCTCAATAAACTTCTATCAACTGAATGAAATTTGGATATGATACGCATCGGGCACATCCCGAACGCGGAATTTCGATATGTTTTGCAGGGACCTGCAGTAGTCTGCTGATGATTCGCAGAAAAATCAATAGTAATGCTTATTCATTAAGAAAATGAAGCTAGTATTAGTATCGTTTTTCCCTCATTTTTCGCTAAGCGCGATCCTGAATCTGGTCCATTTTCTTTAGAAAGAGGACAGAAACAGATGAGATAAATTGGTCAGCGGCAACGAATTTTCTCGATTCTTATGTCGTTGAAAAAAGTTTTTATTCATTTATTTTTAATTATTGAAATATAAAACAATAAAATAAATGGAAAATGTCATTTCTGTTTCTGATTCAGTTTCAGTTTTCAAAAGGCATTATACATTTATTTTATTGATCTAATGATAATCATTCCAGCCCGAAATATAGGGATTAAAAATTTAGCATGTAGTATTTTGTGAAAAAATATGGATGTTTGAAAGCCTCCCGGTCCATTTTAAAACACCCGAACCGAATTAAAAATGTAAAATAAATAATAATCAGCAGGTTAGACTCTTGTATAACAATTTTGAAAGTACAGCAATCCCATTACAAAAAATCATATTTACAAACACGAAAATTACTCTTTTCCTGTAGGAAAATGAAAACAAATCATTGATTTATTATTTTTTAAGCCTGCTGAATAGGTCCCAATGACCAAAGATCTTTCATTACACTTTTTCACAAATTAATGATTGTTGAGGATTAAGCGGCTGTATATTACTTGGAAAATAACTACACGGATGCTTTTTTGTTTATATTGTACATTATATGCGAATATTGGCTTTTTATGCTCTAGATGGCTTTTTAGGCGTTACCTTCCATGGTCCCAAAGAATTATTTTAAAAAATACTATTAGGCCCAACAAAAAATTACTCTATCGTGACGTCATAAAAATTAAATAATTTAGAAAAAATCTGAAAAAACTTTAGAGCCTGATTGTAGGTATCTACACGGATGCTTTTTTGTTTATAATTGTACATTTTATGCGAATATTGGCTTATTATGCTCTAGATGGCTTTTTAGGCGTGTAGAGTAGGAAGCCTTTTATTACTCTATCGTGACGTCATAAAAATTAAATAATTTAGAAAAATTCTGAAAAACTTTAGAGCCTGATTATAAGTGTCTACACGGATGCTTTTTTGTTTATAAGTTAATTGTACATTTTATGCGAATATTGGCTTTTTATGCTCTAGATGGCTTTTTAGGCGTTACCTTCCATGGTCCCAAAGAATTATTTTTAAAAAATACTATTAGGCCTAACAAGCGAAAGACTTGATGATTTCATTCAGATTACCAGAAAATACGATGTTTTTTTATTTAAAAAAGCTAGTGTAATCGAATGGCGTATGTTGTTTCCGCATTCGTAAGCCAGGGAGCGGATTGATGTTGACACCCATACAATTATTGTGCAAATATGGTACACTGGATAATGTTAAAATGGACAGTACGACCACAATATTTTAATAGTTGTCGATGATAAAGTCAAAGCAATCAGAGTAGAAAAATTTGGAAACAAAGTGTTGGTATGGCAGCAATCTATTCTTTTGGGCTGAAACGATTGGTCGGGTGAAGACTAGAGTGAAGAGTAGGAAGCCTTTTATTACACTCTCGTGACGTCATAAAAATTAAATAATTTAGAAAAAATCTGAAAAACTTTAGAGCCTGATTGTAGGTATCTCCCGCCGAGTTTCTTTGATTTTTTTTATTTTCGAAACGGAAAAGTTTCACTTGCCATAGGAAAAATATTCAATTTTAGTCACACCACTCTCGACGGCGTCTGAATTGTGCCTGTCTCTCGCTTCCCATGTTGTTGGAGCATTTTTCTTAACAACAATCAACTTACTTGAAAAATTCTCAATTTTTGATTATGAATCCAAGACGATCAACAACTGCACGCGGAATCAAATTAAAGTAGACTCCGAAAAAGCCGAGTAGAGCATATTTTAGTATATTTCGCATAATATGTATAAAAATATCTATATTTCTAATACATATTATGCTCGTATTTTGAACCAGAAATTGTGTGATATTGGGAGGTGCTGCGCAGTCTCTCCATTCTGTTGTTCATTATAGTCAAGCTCAGTCGGGTCAGTTTATAAGTTCTCTGATTTCGTACATTTCATAAGGACCAAGTAACAATTTTCTCCGTCTTCTAATACATATTATCAGAAATAGATTAGAAGAAATACCTAACGGCAAAAATTCCTGTGAACGATCGTTTAGTTCTTTTTACGACTACAGGT
>JAQGBM010000033.1:0-21700 GCA_034698405.1 Symphylella vulgaris | reverse complement strand
CCCTGACCCCCTTCCCAAACCCTCTCAAGTTCATATTCAAGGACCCCCCACGTTCACATTCTATGGACCTGATAGTATCACAAGCGTAAGTTTGTCGAGCTTAAGCAAACTAGAGCTCATAGCGTTTGTAATATAAAATTATTTACCATATAAACCTGGTAAGCCTACCATTGTAATACTAATTAGTCTAAAAATAAAATAAAATTTAAAACTGAACAAACTATTTTAAGCTTCAGCAAATAATCTGAACTAAGTTATGTTTTCTATTCTAAGATCGTCTTTCATGTCAGCTATCTTTTTTGGAAAAAATAATTGGTAAAATTAAAAATCAGGGTTCGGAATCTATTCATATTTTGGTTCGGATTTCGATTCCAACATTTCGGTACCGGTTCCGTTTCTTCTAAAAAATAAATTTTAAGTTCCAGTTTAAATCTAGCTTTCAAAAATGACGTTGTAGCTTCAATTTAATGATTTCCCTAAAAAATTTCGGTTCCAGTTCTGGCCCAATTCCTTTCGAGATTACGGTACCGGTTCATTAAAAAAATAAAAAGTATTAAATTTATGGTTCAGTTTCCGAATTCTGATTACAATGATTTTGATGACAAAATTATGTGCAAGATTCACCCAGTCCCCCTTGAGTAAAAAATTTACAACCATAATGAAGAAAAAATAATCTGTGAACCCAATGTCAATTATCAGCAGCAGCTCAATAAACTTTAATACCAATGAACTCACAAGTTGTTTGTTACTTGTTAGAAAAATCATACTTATCTTACTGGACAAGATAATGTATTTCAACTAGCATGCAACAAGTTATTGATGGTAAAAAAATTTTATTTATTTATTTACGGTACTTAAAAATTTCGTGAAAATATAATAAATTCCCTGAGTATAAAAATTATTTTGACACTGAAATCTGATGTTTTAACTCAGAATGGCCAGAAAGAAACTTCACTGGAATCCTTCAAATTTTAGACAGAGAAATCTCGATTTTACATCTTTTAAAGGACCAAAAAATTATGTGAAAACTTAAAAATCAGGGATATGAAAATGTGTGAATCGGGGTTTCAAATTTGAAACTGAATGTTGGGCTATGTAACACACATTTTTTATTTATGACATGCTTGTTTTCAATGGCTGATGACATGAAAAATTCATTAAAAAAAAAAAACACTGTTAATAGAGCATGTTAAATTGTTTTTGTTATTAATAACACAGCAAAGAAATGAAATACTGTATGTAATAAAATAATTTTTCTTAAAATATTGTTTAAAGAAACTTAAAAAAGTAAAAATATAAATGAGAACACAAGCTTGCAAAGATTCTTACTTAGTAATTATACCCGCAGCCAGAAGTTTTTCTTGATATTCTGGTACCTCAATGATGTATCCACAATCTGCTGAATCGACAATGGTCACATCTACAACAGCATTCTTGGGTATTATCTGATTCAGTTTCTCTATTTTGTCATCCGTAAACTCATCAATGGACCCTAAAAATTGATAAAAAAAAAATATTTATATAATTATATAATAGCCTATGCAATTAAAATTTACAACCTTTTCTTGTTACAAACCTTTCAGTTGGAAATTAGTAGCTTGTAAAGGCAAACTCATGAATTCCTTTCTCGTTTTCCGGATAAACTTTGGTGGAAGCGCTTCAATTGTATTGCCATAATCAGAGAACATAATAAAATAGGTTCCATCATCGTTATCACAAAAGCACGATGCTCGGTACCACATTTCGTCTTCCTCGAAATAAGCAATACATAATTCTGATCCTTGTGGGGAGTAGGGGTCTCCAGATTCCTTTGAAAGAGCAGCATTAATTAATTGAACCAACTCATCTACTGCTTCTAGATTTGCAATACTTGCACCAAATAATGCAGGTGGAATAATGTTTGAAAATGTTACAGACACTGTGCTTCCAATTGCAAATTTTTCATAATCAAAGTTGTCAAGGGTGTAGGTTGGGTCATTCGATGGGGTGCTGATTGTAGGTGGGGTAGCAGCCACACTAGCAGCAACAGCAGCAGCTACACCTCTTTGGGGAGACTTTGGGAAAGATTCTTCCACTTCTTTCTTTGGCTGTTGGGAAGATGTAGTAGGTTGATCTTTTGGCAGAGGCTTAGATGGTACAGAATCGAGTTGGACGCTCGGAACAGCTGGAATAAGCATCTCATGTATTGCATCATTCAGGTCTACAGTATTGTAAGTCAGCTTAACAATAACAGGGGTAGCCTTTTCATCAACCACCTGCAGTTTAACTTTACCCTGATTGTCAATAATTTTCTGTATACTTGACTGGGCTGTGTCATTTGTTTTGTAAGTCTTCCCTACAATACCAAACAATGCTACTGGAACAGCAATAAAAGGGAGCTTTGTAAACTCAGGTTTCAAAGGAACAATTTCAGCAAATGTAGCAGTATCAGTGTTGCCAAAATCAACAAAGAAGCACTCAGCTGTTGACCCTGTCACTTTTCGTACTATGGCACGGCACCAATCCTCATCATACAATGCAGCAACAAATTCTTCAACCACTGGTTGGTATGATGGAGTTTTCTTTTTTGTTTCAATACAGTGATTTATTAGGCTTTTGTTCATTGCTACTATCTCACCTGTATTGTCAGAACTGACCTCTTGGACATAGATTTCTTCAAAGGACTTAAAATATGCTAGCATAACCTCAATCACTCTATTAGATGTCAGTCTGCTGGGTTTTAAAGTGGTAGCCATTATTCTCAAATCAGGAGTAGGTATTAAACCCTCACTTGCTGGCTTTTGTACAGTTGGTGGAATATTCATCTTAACCTCACTTTGTTGAACTTCTTTCGTGTTAGAAATTGCAGACAGAAGTTTTTTGGAGTTGGTATGGTTTGGAGCATCTTCTTTTTCCCTAGTGTCATTGCCGTTTGATCTATTTTGATATGGTTTGCTTCTATCATTCTGTCTGTCCTTATCAAATTTGTTTCCATTGAATCTACCGCCATCTTGTTTATAATCATCTCTTCTGAAGGGTGTGCTTTGGGGCCTGTTAAAATTATTTTGTTCTTCAGATCTCTTTGGTCTCTCGGCTTGTTCAGATTCTTGCTTTCTAAACTTGAATTCATCCGATTTCCTTGGGGACCTATTGAACGATTGTTCCTCCCTCCTGGTCCTATCGCCGTTATGTTCTCCTCCATTTCTATTTCTCTCATTACTCTGAGCATTTCTGAAGCTATTGCTAAGCTGTGCAGGTTTCTGAAAATCAGTTGCACCTGCATTTTCTGTAGTGCCCCGGCTTTGGTTAACTTTCGAACTTCTATTACAAATTTGCTTGTGAGTGGGCCAATCGTAATGTTGACATTCTTCCGAGCAATATTTGGCATTACAAACAGTGCAACTAGCTGAAGACCGTTTCCCACAATATTGGCATGCATTGTCGTCGTCGGTTGGTATTTGTTTAGATTCACAAATGCGAACGCACATCGTGTCGGGAATGCTCAAACCTTTAGCGATATTGTACGCATCTAGCTTTGAAGCGACATTAACATAAGCAGACGTATATTCCGAACCAACTGGAACAGGGAAAACTTTCGGAATACCCATTACTTTTCCGTAACGAGCCAAAGTATTGGTTACAGTTTTAGAATTCCAGTTTGCAGGAATTCCACCAAGATAAAGCGAAACCATGCCTCCTTCGTTAGGCTTAACGCATCCTTCATTATCACCTCCTCCTTCATTAAAATTTCTTTTCTGGCTAAACATTTTAATTGCTATTGTCCTACCTCTACTTTATAATGTTGACGGTTAATCGTTTATCGACGAAAAAATGAACGACTAGGCTGTTTTAACACAAAGATAAAACAAATTCTAAAAGCGCACGATGAAGCAAACTTCGAACTTTGCGAAAGTTTTTTTTTTGTTCATGCAGCGAAGCCAATCTTTATAGCACTTTCTTTGGTCAACAAAATTTTTTAATAAATGGCATTGTCAATGTTGAGATATTATATCGAATTTATTTACTTATTTCTATATAAAATATTTAAATAAATAAAACTACACGTAAAACAAATATTCAGGCTTATTCATCAACAGCGCTACAAAATTGCGGAAGGTGCTACGAGCGCCTTTAAATCACATGTGCACTTTGCACTTGTTTACAACTTTACCTGCGAGTGCGATCACCGCTGATAGCTAAATTTATTACCTGTTAATTACGACCCTTATTATTGTAATATAATTTTAAAACGGTGATATGGCTTTTACACCTAGACTGGCGACTATTCTGCACAGGTAGTTAATTAAGATAATCCAGTACCTCTGACCTAAATCTAACCAAAACAACCCGTTACTAGCCTAGCTAGGCTGTGCAGCACAGCCAGACTTAAATTTATATGGTAACGGTACGTTAGCCGACAGCGCTGCAAATGATATCACCAAGTAGCCTACTAACTTGAGTAGTTATTGATACCACTATGCTGCATGCAACAAATTAGACCTAGGAGGCTATAATTATTATTATGTTTTAAGTTTTTGTCCGATGGGTGACACCCCCGGACATTTCTGTAGGACAAGACCTTGCTGTAGCTGTAGGTGTAGGACATTGCATTGCAAACTTGCAAAATCAACACCTTCAGTTCAGTCCTTCATCCAGCAATAACAGGACACTAAATTATGATTTATGACATTGCATAGATTCAATCTTATTTATGGGTAGAATTGTTGTTTAGCGGCCTCTCCCATTGGAACACAATGTTATCATTGTTAACACTGTTCAATGGGAGAGGCCGCTAAACAACAATCTTACCTAAAATACATGCTTCCAAAATAAAGTTGTCATAAAATTTGAATTTTGTTACTCTTACAGATCAAGACAAGTGCTTTTGAGAAGAGAGAAGCATACCTTGCCTGATCTACCATATGACTTCAATGCTCTGGAACCAGTCATTTCAGCTGAAATAATGAAACTTCATTACACTAAACATCATGCCACATATGTAAACAATCTCAATGTTGCTGAAGAAAAGCAAGCTGAAGCATTGGCAAAAGGTTATTTTTGTCTTAAAAATTATTATTCAATTGTTAATTTAAGATGTGTTTTTCTTTGCCGATCGGAGTGCAAAGAAAAACACATCCTTAATTAAAAACTGAGTAAAGTATCAACATAACTTACCGTAAATTTAATTCATTGCAGGTGATGTAAGTTCTGCTATTGCTCTACAGCCTGCTGTCAGATTTAATGGGGGAGGTCATATTAACCACTCCATTTTCTGGACAAACCTATGTTCCAAAGGTGGTGGAGAACCTTCAGGTAAATTTGAACATTTTACAGTATGAGGTAAATTTGACCACCCTTTTCTATTGATTTAATACTACTTGGTGTTCGTAGGAGATTTGATGGATGCAATCAAGAAAGATTTTGGTTCCTTCAATGCTTTCAAGGAACAGTTATCCACAGCATCTGTTGGTGTTCAAGGGTCTGGTTGGGGTTGGTTGGGCTATAATACCAAATCAAAGAAATTAGCTATTTCTGCATGTCCAAATCAAGACCCACTGGAAGCTACAACAGGTAAGGTTGTTTTTTTTTAAGTGATGGAAACTCTTTAAAAAAGATGTAATTTCCACTTTTCATTTTCTAATTATTCTTCCAAACATTTACTGTAAAGTAACTTTACTTTTATTTCGCGAGCAATAATATTCGCGAAAATGTTAATCATTCCCATGATTTCGCGAGCTGAAAATTTCGCGATTTAGAAGGTCTCGCGAAAATTAATGCCTCGCCAAATAATTATAAAAGGCCTTTACATTTATCTAGGACAATTAATCGAGCCCCCAGGACTAGCATTCCACTATTCTGGTTATGGAATACAACCTCGAACCTGCTTTCGCGCACTTGTGGGCTCGATTGTCCTAGCATTAATCAAGTTATTAATAAACACAAAAATATTTTTCTTTACACTTTTGGCAGCCTGAACTCTGACTTGCTCATCATACTCCCCCTGCCCCTCCTCATTTTGCTTTTTTGCAATATTGTAAAATAAACTTTTAAAAATTAATACAGTAAAACAAATAAATGTTTGGAAGAAAAAAAAATATGTACGTGGAAATTACTAAAATAAACATCTCTAAGTTAAAATTTTTTAAAATAGATTCCATCACTTTAAACAAAAAATTTAGATGGATCTTAAATTTTTATTTCTATTTGATAGGTCTTGTACCATTGATGGGTATTGATGTTTGGGAACACGCTTATTACTTGCAATACAAAAACGTTCGACCTGACTATGTCAAGGCAATTTGGAATGTAATTAACTGGAAAAATGTGGAAGAAAGATTGCACAATGCAAAAGGAAAATAAAATTCTACACCATAGTATTTTGTAAGAATATTAGTGTATCCACACTAACTTATTAATTTCCAAGAATATGCACCAATCCAATAAAGAAACATAGCCTGAATAAATTAGTAAAGCCAAAGCTTATACTGTAATATACTCGTAATAAAATATTAAATAAACAATTGAAATAATTTACTGTTTTACTGATTTTTTAAATTTATTAATCTGCAAGTATAATTTGTAGAAAAAAATGTAAATACTCACATTTAAGCACGGTATTTACTGTATAAAATTATAAAAAAATGACACTGCAGTATTAAAATAACTACTACTGAGTATGTACCGTAAAAGGATAAAGTATAAAATATGATTTTGTACTATATTCAGTTAATCTGAATTACGTCATTTAATGTATTAACACAGTAGCTAAAAATATTGTATCAAAGATAGGGTTGCCATCCATTGAATACTTTGCATAAATTTTCAGGATCCATGGCTGCCCTTTTAAGTAGATTTACTTGCCCTTCAATGCTCATGGTGTTCCCATTTTCGATACCCTGCAGCTTTTGCAGAACTCGTCCTAAAACCCTCTCTGCCATTTTATTCACTTCTACGGAGTAAAATAAAAAAAATATAAGTAGGGTGGAAAACTGGAAATATTTCTTTAAGTGGAGTCCTAACCTTGTTGCTTGTTAGCATCACCTCCTGCGCCCTGGTATGAGCCCATCGTGGTCAGATCTTCCGTATCAGAATCATTTCTAATATCCCGTCTAGCTTGTAGCTGATATCGCTGCATAGGAGAAATGTTCCAAACGTACAAGGGATCGTAGAGCAAAACCTCCAATATGGTCAGAACTACGTGTTGTTGCAGTTTTAGAACAGACATTGTGTGTTCACAGCTCCTAAAATAATGTATTTCAGTATTTAATTATGCCTAGAAGCTTGGAATTGAAAGGCAAAAAGAATTTACTTTGTAAAGGTCCCCTCTACTCCAGTTATTCCCATGCCATCCACTATATCCCTCGTAAGACGAAAAGGGATTGTTTCAGGTGTTGGAAGAAGTTTTCCTTGTTCAAATGCCACTCCTGAATAATAAAGGAATTAAATTAACAAATTATGTACGAAGATTACAAATCGAATAAAAATGTACGGAGTACAATAATTACCAAAATCAATGTGTATAAGTTCGGCAGTTTGTTTATCAATCAGAATGTTGTTTACGTGTCTATCGCCTAGACCAAGAATGTATCCAACTAAAAAAATTAATAAATTAACGTACTATTAATGGAAACAAGGTGATTTATAAAAAATTTCTGCAACTGCAGTACAGTCAACTCACGTTATAACGTACTTCAAGGGGAACAAAATTTTGGTACGCTGTATCGTATGTTATACAGTAACGATAACATAAATACACATAGTTCTATGGTGAACCAACCAAATACTGTATTTAAAAAAGTACGTTACTGTATACTGTATCGTGTTAAACGTTGTATCGTAGTACGTTAAAAGCTGAATTGACTGTAATTAATTTTATTTAACTTACATTAAAAACTTAAGTTTTTTAGTTTATTAGGAATTTCCCAACCAAACATTTATTTTAATCGAGTTATACCGTAATATTTTTAGGACTGCCAAAAGTGTAAAGATTAAAAAAAAATCAATACAGAAGTCTATTGTAACTTGAATATTTAATGTTTGGAAAAAAAGGAGCTAGAAATTACATCATTTAAATTTTAATGTCAGTTAAATAAACTAAGTTAAACTACGGAGTACTGTATATTTTTAGAGATGTCATCTCTTTAATTATACAGTCATTGCAACCATAAGTTGAAAAAAGATAAATTTACCAATGGAAGTTGTGGCTACGCTTCGAGTATAAGCCATTCTGCGTTCATACCAAAGTGCAGGTTCGGGGAAATTTTCCATAAAGAAGTGACGAAACACTGGATGAAGATTGGCACAGATAGTTTGGTATTCCTTCAATTTCTTATCTGCTGGCTGACCTGCCACTTTCTAATTTTCAATAAAATAAAATAATTTGATTAGCTTTTAAAGACGTTGGACTTGTTGGATCGTGGATGGCCGGCTGGTATATATACAGGAAATTCCATGTTAAAAATAAAAGTATCAAGAAAGTAACTGCTGTGAATTTTTTTCAATGATAAAAGTAAACCCTTCTGATAATTCAGTAAAACCTCGATTATACGTTTTTCAAGGGACTCGAAAAAAAAAAAAAAAAAACCTATAGCCTAACTGAAACAAATTAACATTGCGCGAATAGGAATTTTGCTGGGACCTCGAAAAAAATATAACGTATTAAGTGTGAAAAACGTATAATCGAGGTTTTACTGTATTTCATTTAAAAAATATCAGGTCACCGGAGATACAAGACCCAAAGTTTGTATAGGTTTCTCAGGAAGAATGAAGTATTTTAATTATGCAACTCTAGAACCAAAAATCTCCAGAATTTCTTCGGTGACATAAAATTTTAACACCAGAAATTTCAACAGAAGGAAACATACGAAAAATTTAACAATTTTCTTGATACTTTTGATTCACGATCCAACACCCTTAAATGCAATTAAATTGAGACATTACAAATTGACTTTTAACTTACTCTTAGTGCAGCCCTGCAATCTTTCGTACTCCAGCCATTCGGATAGTATCGTTTATGGGCGTCATTCAAATAATCGCCAATAGGTTCAGTTCCATCGCACCATTCCAAGATGCCATTTCGTTGAGTCAACGGGACTACCCTATAAGTTCTTATGACTAGTTTGCGTTCTTTGGACTCTGGATCAGCTGCCAGTAGTTGATTGACTATGGTGAAAACTTGCTGCATTACAGCGTCCTGTCTCAAATCGTCTCTACCCTGAGAGATTGCGTTAAAACAATATTAAAACCTTAGATTTAGGGGGATTAGGGTGGGTATTTCTTACTTTGAGCAATTGTTTGGTTTGTTTGCCATCCGCAGTATGACAGATGATTACTTTTGGACTATTTATTCCACCGCATAAATTATATTTCTTCACAAAACTGCGAACGAACGGAATCTTGTTTGAAGAATACTTTCCACTAGGATCTACAGGAATGCTAGCGATTGGAGTGAGGGCTTCTTTAAATTGAAGTTTGATTAGGGGTTGTTCTTTATCAATCTCCACAGAACCTATAGAAATAGCATTATTTTACTCAATAAGTAGCCTAAATTCAATTTTTTAAACAATAAAAGTAATAATTTGTTTACCTGTCCCAGAAGGCGGGGCGGGGACATTGGAAAGCATAATGTAAGCTTCACACAGCTGATCAGTGCTATTTATAAGCTCCCCTAGCTTCCCATTTTTCTTCAAGTCTACCAATATCTCTTGGGCAGCAGCTACCCTGTCCTATTAAATAAAAAAACTTACTTATAAATCCCAATTTTGGAGGAAGGAATTTCCCAATACACCCTTTGCCAGCAATCACTAATTATATCCCTGGACCCTGGCTGCATACTTCTCAATCTTTATAATGGTTCTCAAAATTTATAATGCTTTTCACCAAAGGGCCATAATTAATTTTTTCTAACTTTCTGTAATTAGGATTTAAAAATAAAAATTCATAATTAAAGTGGGCTCATTGGAAATATACGGCAAAATTTAGACCATACTACAATCTCTTTAATAAATAAAAAAATATTTTTCTCACTTTATCAACTAGGGCAGCTTGTGGTTTACTGGTAGAAGCTGTGGAATCTCGCTTATTTGATCGGCTCGAACTCTTCTTTTCTGTGTATTCGAGCTCATTTTTATTCGCATTGCTTAGTCCAAGCAATATGTAAATGGTGTGATAAGGGTGCTCCAAAACACAGCGTTTTATGAGCTAAAATATAAAATATAGATTAATTAGCTTAAAATCTAATAAAAGTAAAACTAATCAACATTATCTACCTCCTTTAAAATAATCTGGAAGGCCCTATCCGAATCCGGAACATTTACAGTGATACGAGCAACTAACTGATACATTAGAGGCAGAAATTTGTACGACAGTATTTTAGGCAAATTTTTCTGCAAAAGAAAAGTTCAAAATGTTTTATTTTTTTATAATAATGACAAGAGAAGTTTAATTAATAAATTTTACCTTCATTAATTTATTTACACTGTCATTTTCCTTGTTTTCAAACCAAAGGGAAACGATGCGAAAAACGTGTAGATTGTTTGAAATGGATTCGCATCCACCCAGTTGAAGGCAACGTAGGTAATTGTGGAGGGCTTCAATCAGAGTCAGATCATGTAGTTTTTTGACACCGTCTATTTCTTCCTTTTCGAGAGCAGTTGATTTATTGAGAATAACCATTTGCTGCATCTGACTATTAATTTAAAAAAATAATTAATATTGAGTATCACTCTCTGATTTAATCTATGAATCATGAAAAATGTATCCCCCCCCCCCCCACAAAGAAAAATTCACGGTAGAAATAATGCCCCTTAGACGTTCTATAAACATTCCAATATTTACCGTAATATTACTGTATCCCCCCCCCCTTTTTTTTAGAAAAAGACTCAACCGATTACTTATTAAGTTATTTTTTTATTTTACAGAAAAATTACTGTCATAATTATTTAAACCACCTTTAGGCCTACTATCTATATTTTCCAATTTTTTTAAAATAATTTAGCTTTGTATTTTTTTTAGGAATTACCGGCAATTTTTTTAAGTTTAAAAATTAAATGTTTATCTAGCTTGAAATGAAACTTTTTAAAAATTAAGCAGAATAACATAAAAGGATGATTTACATTAATTTTTCTCCAAAAATGCAATTTTTAAAAATAAATACTGTAGCCTACACATATTTTTTAAATAAATAAAATAATTTTTTCATTTAAAATAAATTATTTTCAGACCTATAAATTAATACTCCGTATACCGTATTCTTACGAATATAAGACGACCTTTTTATTAAAAAATATTATAAATCAAAAGTTGGGGGGTCGTCTTATATTCGAGGTCGTCTTATATTCGGAACAATACGGTATACTGTAACTTACTCTTTGGATAAAGTTTTCCTATTCAATTCTTCCAGTTTTTCTTTGGAATGCCGATAGTTCTTTTCTTTGATCTCAAATATGGAAGATTTCCTATAAGAGACAGCTTGTTTGTGACGTTGGTCCGCATAGCGAGCTACCGAAGTATAAGCCTCCAGAAGTTCTTGCTCCGATCTGAAATTCTTTGATAGAATTTCTACAGCCTGGTAATTAAATTACAGCATTATTAATTATTCTTTACCAAGAGTATATAATTCAAGAGTATACACTATTGTCTTTACTCATATCCAAAATCTTCATTGGATCTTTTACCTTTTCTAAATAATCTTTCGTTATCACAGTAGCATTTTCAGCCAAGGTTTCGAAGAGCCAATCAGCGCAGAGCAGTAGTGCTTTAGGGTAGATCTCACGGGCCAACTCATTCCTAGAAGCCTGATTCAAAAAATTTCAATTTTATAAATGAGAAATTTATTCTAATACCGTAATAAGTTTAACTACCTTTTCTAAATCCTTTAGTAATTCTTTTAGCAGGAATTTGGCATCCACTTGCTGTCCACTATCCCATATACATCTTGCTTCTTCTAACCGGCAGAGGGCAGTAGTGTCCTCGTTTGTCAAATCGCGAGCCTTGTTTATGTAAGTCCTAGCCAACTGAGGGCAGAAATAATTTTTTAAATTTAAATGTGTTCGTCTGTACTATGCATATCTGCTACCGACCCCAAGGGATTAGCCGTCATCGCCTGGGACAATTTTGAGAAGCATAGAACAAGGGAGAATAATTGTCATCTCTCCTCCGAAATGCTCTACGAATTCCTAATATTCTTAATAAGCCTAAAATTCTTAATATTGTGAGATTACAATTTAGCCAGATGCGTCATACTTGACAAAAAAAGGTTCTTAACATGCAGAGCAAAGATAAGGGCGCAGCCCTTAATCTTTGATGCAGAGAGCAAAGGGATTAAGGGACCTCGAATTAAACTCTCACCAGAAAGAGTCACAACTTGAAGAATTTCACTCACCTAGAAATTCTTACCATATTTTAACCGGGATTTGAACCGCGAGGTAATAATGCCTGTATTTTTGAGAATTTTATTGCTCCAAGCTTAAAAAAAAGTATTCTTACGTGTGGTATCTTGTAATTTCTGGTCATTTCAGAGCAGTCCAGAATGGATTTTACTAGCGCAACTTGAGCAAATGAACTATTTCGTCTTTTTTCGTAAACCAGTTGCGAAAACGAACTTCTAAGTGCGTACAGTGGTTCCATTACTTCAAATTCGTTTTTCAGAATTCCCTTGTGTTCCTCCCATCCTTTCACAAACTCATCTGAATCTCCTTGCAGGAAACTTTAATTTTTAAACCAAAATATTAATTATTATTAACATTATATCCAAGATGTAAGCATTAATTTTTACCTTTCATACGAATTAGCAAAATCTCCTATCATACAAAGACACCGGAGTTGAACCAGGGAAGGATAGACACTGTGAGAGCTCTCCAGACTAGTATGTTGTAGATTTTTCCTCACACTGTCGTAACCCAGTCGGAGCAAGCTATTTACGACAGGCAATTCGTTGTTTCGTAGGGCTTGGAGGCTTTTAAATACACTCTCGTTAAATCCGCAGTTTGTTTGTTGTTTTTTGACGTGGTCGTTGGTTTGAAAATCCCATTGACCCAAAAGCCACATGGCTTTGTACCGGTAGTCCCGTAAGTCTTGGGTTCGCTCGCAACTCGGAATATTCTGTAGATACAGACTGTGTGTGTGGTCTAAACCAAAATTACGCATTGCCTGAAAAATAGAAATTATGCTGCATTATTAGGCTATATCTCAGCTCTCATTCCGGAGGTTGCATAGTGGATGAAAAGCTGATATAGAAAATTCAGGTATAAAAATGAAAGTATCAATATTGTTTTGAAATTTTTTCTTAAGATAGCGCTTATGGTGAGATTTCCGTTTTAAAAATGTCACGGCATCGCCGAAATTCGGGAGATAAAAGCCTCAAAAGTTTGTATAGGTTTCTATGGAAGTATGAATATTTTACGCAACTTCAGAACCTCAAAATAATGTCCGAAATTTGGGCGGTAAAGTATCATTTTAAAATCGGTAATCTCATTAGAAAGGTTTACTCTATCATAGGGGAAAAAAAATCACAATTTTATTGATAGGCCTACTTTTGATTCACTGTGCTAGCCCTTAAGCCCAATTATTCTTACTTTGAGAATTCCAGTATGGCTTCCAGAAGCCTCGCCAAATAGAAGATCATGAGTGAGCAACGACCTATCCCAACTCTGGTCTAGCTCGTACCAATGAAGTCGTAATCTCGAGTCCAAGTAATTACTATGAGATCCCGGAAGTTCAAGCCTCATGCACCCATAGATATAATCTTTATCTCCGATGTTACGAAGCGCTTCTACGAGCAGGGACTGAGCTGCTGTCGGATTGGTTTCCCTAGTGGAATGGGATATGGAGAGAGACCAGGATTCGCTGTCTGATGAGGAAGAACTTACAGGAGATGGAGATCTAAGAAATTTACCAAGAAAAATGATTTTAAACACCTCTTTCCTGGGCCAATATTGGATTAAGTAACGTACTGTAAAAGTTGTTTGGAGTTCCACCATATTTCAACGTAGAGGACGGTAGTAAAATAAGCGGAGCAGCTTTGGGCAGCTCTAGCTACGTGTAAGTAATTGATGTCAAGCCAGAAATTGTTGTCCCATTTAGTAAATGTAACTGTCTTGCTCCTAAAATGAATTATTTTTTTATGATACAGTGTTATAGGTCAAATAACGAGGTACCGGTATTTGTTTTTACAACTTGCCTGGAAATTCGAGGTTGCATACGAAGACAGCTCACCAAGTTGAGCATAGTTCGAACTGATTGACTGTTCAGATAAATAGGAATTTCCGTATCGTACTCATCATCTATAAAATCGAAGAGAAAATTCTCAAACTGATTTTCATAATTTTGTAAATTGTTTAATTAACTACAGTACTGTATACGATTATTCTAATATTAAACCTAAAGAAAATTTTAAAAAATTAAATAACTACAGTCGAAACCGGGTATAATGAAATCTGTTATAGCAATTAAGGCTTATTGCGAAATAAATTTGAAGAAATGGTTGGATTCCTATTCAAGTCCATGTTCGGTTACTCGTACAAAAACGAAACGGCTATAACGAAGTAAATTCTTTAGAATTTCGTTATAGGGCCTAAATTTTTGGGAATTAATTCCCCATCGATTTGAACAATTTTGAAACGATAATCGTTCCCTTTAGGGAGTTTAGGCTATACAGTATACGAAAATTCAAATTATTAAAAATGAAGTAGCGTAAAATTCGAAGTGCAAAGCCGAAATTGCACGTCAGTATGTCATTTCCCAAAACACGATATAGAAAATTTTCGTTACAACGATACAGTATTTCGTTATATCGGTTATAGCGAAATACGGATACAGTATAACGAAGTGATTTTTCTGGTCCCTTAAATTTCGTTATAACCGGTTTCGACTGTAATGTCAGCTAATGTCCAGTGATTTTATTACAAAAAAAATTAATTCCTAAATTTAATTTAAAAAAATTAAATTCTTAAAAAGACGTTCGATTTCTCACCACCAGCCTCGTTACTGTGGAAATTTTTATGAAATTGTGAACCGTTTTGCATGTTTAGAATATGTAACTTTAGTTAGTAATTGTATTAACAATATTCACGAATTTATTAACATTTAGGAGCCCCTAAAATACTGCATAGGCCTATCAATAATAACTACAGTATTGTAAGTTAATTAAAAATGAATAGGGCATGAAGTCAAGAACTCTAAATACTTACTACTATCCGGTGTTGAAGATCTACTTTCCGGACTGCTCTTGTCGTAAGACATCCAATGTTTACTGAAGAAATGGGAGACTTGTCTCGAAAGGACATCTCGATGGATTTCGGACGAACTGAGAATATCGTGCACAACGTAGGGAAGAATAACTTCACAAAACTCAGCCTGGGTAGAAAAAATGTATCAGTAAAAATCTTAAGAAATAACTCGGATTTCATCTACAAATTTACCTTTATTTTGCAAATCTCCAGCGACAACCTAAGAAAATCATTCGAACAGGCTCCCGAATTTATGAGCTTGTAAACCAGTTTCTTAATCCAGGAATCGTGGGATACGCAGTCAGGGGCCCAAATTATTGTTTCGTCTAGCTGCAAGGCAAAATTCTCTTCGGTCCCATCTCCTGATATTGGTAAACCCTGGTAAATAATTTCGTTATAGGTTCAAAATTATTAAAATGAGTCCCAATAAGTTTCAAGAATAACTTACAATTTCGGATGAATTTAAGAAGGGGTAGGTAAATTCTACGAGATTTTCAGAATCTAAGCTCTTAAACCATCGAAGGAATTCTCGTCCACTCTTGGTAGCTAGAATTTTCTTCAAGACCAGTGTTGCAGCTTCGATTACTTCAGTGCTTTAAAATAGTAAAAATCCTTGCTTAATATTGTATTTATTCAATGGATTTGATTTTCAACTAAAGTATTTCAAGTCGCGGTAAGCAACGAAGAAGGTCGTAAGTCATAACCCGACGACGGAGTGAGATTTTAATTTTTCCTATACCTAGGGACGTCACCGTGGCATAAGGGTTCTTTAATGTGCAGAGCAAGAGGATTATCCCCATCCGAAAGATACACAATTTTTAAATAAATAAATTTTTAACAGCCTCAGCGGGATATCATAAAATACGTACTGTAGGTCTATCTAGTAATGTATTTTAACTGTAAATAACTCTATTTAATTTATTACCTGTCATCAGTAAGATATCTGTTGAGCAATTTAAAAATGAGGCATTGCAATTGCTGTTTCGATGTTTGGGTGAAATCAGGCATTAAATCTCTTCTGATGAAACTATTCACTTGAAGAATAACCGAACCAAGATCAGAGGGTCCCAGCAGACCAAGACAATAACCCGCTTCCATCCTTATCTTCTCATTTTCCGAATTTGTAAAAATCTCTGTAAGCCTCGATACAAGCTGATGAATTTGGCTGATCGCACAATGCTCACTTAGCATGCGCTGTTCTTGCAATTTCCTGTAGTGGCCTATTAATTCCGATCCACTTTCCACTAGACATTTCTTCAGATTAAGCAAATTTTCGACACATTCCTGAATACCGTTCTGTATAAAACAGTTTATTTCGGCTTCTAGGCCCACTTGTCCCAATCCTATCTTCAAAATTCCAACTGTTTCCCTAATTGCATCAAATTCTTCTATTTCTGGGAATGATCCTAGCTTACAGATCGCATCTCCTAGTACGCTTGAATTTGTAATGATCAAAAATTGTAAGAGTTCGAAAGCCTTTGTGTTTTTTCGGGTTACGAGTGGAACCAGAATGGCCACGATAACGCTTAGATGTCGGGATAATTCTTCAGGCAGGTTTTTTACAACGGCTTTACAAAGATGGGTTAAAATATCCAGGCATTTAGACTCCAAATCGGGGTTCTTTAATCGGTTTAATGTCCGTCTAAGTGTGTGGATTATCTCCCTTATTACGAAGAATTTAGAACTACCGATTTCCCCCTTTAATTCCTTAACTGGAATGTTAACGAAACAAGAATATGCATCAAGAGTCCAAGTTAATTGGGATCTTGAATAAGAGGATGATAGGGTTTCGGAAAGTCCTTGCAAAACTATTTGGATCCCATCATTTCTTTGAGCAAGGGATGATACAATAGTAGCACCTTCTCCGGACGATTTGGCTAATGTTTCTAAGGTCTTTAATACGTGTTCCTCATTTTTCTTGAGTAAAAGGACATGTTTGGTTATTATAGGAATGCTTTTTGCAATTAAATCGCCCACAACAACATCCCCCATTAGCTGCTTTATCCGGTTAAACGCCCTTCTAGTCCGATCGTACGAAATTTGATCGGAAACATCCTTAAAATGGGTATGAAGAGTTGATTCGTAAAATACGTTAGCTAGGGCAATGGGGACACTTTCCGTCAACACACTATCCCCAATAATAACGATCAGATTTTCTACGCAGTTCATTTCATTGTATTTGATCAAAACCGGGACAACTTGACGATAAAATTTGTTATAAAATTCGTTAAGTGAATCTACGTAAAATAAGGTGTATGGGAATGAAGTCATTTGTTTTTCGCTTTCTATCCAATGGCTTACAACCTTGTCAATCCACGATTCCATGTAAATCTCTGGAGTAGGAAAATCGGTTTCTCGTACAAAGTTTTGGATCATTTTAAGGACTAGCGATGAATCTACCAGGTTTTCAGATACTTTATCACAGATATCGATAACACATCTTTCTTCGAATTTCTGGTTGGTCAAGATGGACCTAACCCCTCTCAAGTAACAGCAAGATCTGGCCCATTTTTGGTCAAATTCGTCCGTATCTTTCATCCTCACCATGCTCCTTGTATCGAAGAGGGCCAAAAATTTGGTAAAAACGCGTTCTCGTAACTCCAGCATCGCATGTGTTTCAGGTCCAGTGGCGAAAAAATGTTTAATCGCTGTGACAGCTTCAAATCTGGCTTGGAAATTCGAACAATCGAGATATTCTAGAAGGCACAGTGAAGGAGGACTGATGGGTAACTTATTGCAGGCGGCACTCCATGTTCCGAGTCCATCTTCCTATAATATTCAAACATAAGGGGTATTTAAAGGCTCTGTGCATAGAGCAAGGGTATCTACATAAACACTTTATGCAGGATTTGAAAATAAATAAAAAATTACCAAGGCTAGATAGGAGAAACATCTGATCAGGGCATCAGTTATCTTTATACCCAACTTGCTCTGGCGTTCCAAAGTCCTGGAAAAGTACCGAAATTTAAGAATTAGGCTAACTCTCAAAAAATAAGAATTTAATATAGTAGTTAGAGTTGTTAGACTTACCAAAATCCCTTTAAAATTATGAAACACCCATTCTGAAGATGTGGTCTATTTTTTATGTTTTTAAGTATGCTCTCTGTTATGTCCAACACGACTTCTGTGACTGAGGTATGTCTTGAGTAATTTTTACACAATATCCTGAAAAAAAAAATTAAAAAAAAAAAAATTTAAAGGCGTTGCATCGTGGATAACGGCTGATCTTAGGATATTTCAAAAAAGAATAAAGTAATGTATCTAGAAAGTTGTAATTTTTTTCTACATATAAGCATGTAAGGGTACACCCTTCCCCGATGAGATTTAAGTTTTAACTGGTTTTTAAAATGTCAGGTCACTTCTTACTTAATTTCTTGAAGAACTAGCTCTAGTTGCTCATTTGTAAACACTTCTGAATGTTTTGCAATAATGTTCAGTGATTCTAAAACCTGAAATATTAAAATAAGTTACTTACGTAAATTAGGGATTCAAATTTAATTTTATAGGCCCGATAGGACAGGTACTTACAAAGTGTAGATCGAACGGAATACTTATATCCCATTCGTCGGTCGTAGCTAGGTCCACAAGGGCCTGTCTTATCTCCCCAGTATGTTGATTAACGTAGGCAGATGCTCCTTTCTGTTCACAGACAGCCACCATTTGGCTCCAGTTTGCAACAAATTTGATCGCTTCGACTAAGGAGCGTTCCTGGTCGTTTAATTTCAGATCGAGTATCGTATCAAATCGGTCACATCCCGAAAAATAATTGTCCGCCGTATCCCCGCCCGAAAGATTGGAGCTATCGTTGAATTCGTCATCTAAATCGTTTCCATTCGTAGTATCTCGTTTATTTGCGGCAATTAGTTTCATATTAGTTATCTGATTGCAAATGCAGGTGCGAAGGGAATTGATAATTGGGGCCAACAGATATTGTAGAAAGGCCAGAACAATGCCAGGGTAAGATTGTAGGTCGGTTTGAGAGGGCATGAGGCATTTTAGGGCAGCTAGGGTAGAACTAAATGCCACAGGGTTTGAACAGCCTTGAAGCAGTTTTATCCATTCATCGATTAAAATCTGAAAAAAGGACAGTGTAGTTTTATTTCACAGGATTCAAAACCTGAACGGGAACCCTTATTTTTTTAGAAACGGAACCAGTACCGAATTTTTAAGGAACCCATAAAATTGAAGCTACGAGATCGTATTATGTCATTTTTGAAAGCTAAATATGGAACAAGAATAGGTACCGGAACGGAAACTATAATTTTATTTTTTGAAAGAACCATAACTGAAATTTTGGAACCGGAACCAGAACTGGAACCGAAATTTGAAAAGGTTCCGAACCCTGGCTACTGAGAATTATAATAAACAGTTAAGTCACCAGGTGATGAACAATTTTTATTCACCACTTTCCTGACCTAATTTTGCCTGAGTGTGCCTGAGAGTGAGCGACAACGAAAGGTTGACAACAGGTTGGGCAATTCTAAAAATTATGATTTTTTGAAAGGTTTAAACTCTCACCGAAAGAGCCAGGAATTTTCTCATCCTATAATCATTCCAAAACAGAAATTAAAAGCAAAAATAGTTAATTACCTGGGCTTGTTTAGTTATCTCGAAGGACCATATGACCTCTGGAGTTACTGCCCCTTGTTCCAACATATGTTTACCCACTAAAATAAACAAAACACTGTAACAAGGCAACAGATTTTTGGCATATTGGTCCAGTTCTTCCATCAAACTCTCCATAAACTTCTCGGAAATCTTGAGCAGTGCTTCGATCAAATGCTGTTTAGGAACTCTAATTCCGGTGCAGATTTCTGGAAGATTAAATTCTACAATCTGATCTTCCTTGTCAGTCAAATAATTCCAAATTCCCCTTTGAAAGAAGAGTTCCAATTGGTTAAAAGGAACCAAATCGGAATAGGATTTCTCCTTGGTGAATTTGGAAGTTAGTGACACCAACAGGGGTGCCAATTTAGCAAAGATCTCGATAGAATTAGGTCGAGGTTCTTTGGTAACTTGCTGTAACAGTGAGTCAATCATTTGGCATCGTAGTTTGGAATCAGAGTCACCATCTACATCCTCAGATGAAATTCCATAATGGTGGATTTGTATCAGGAGGGTCTCCAAGAATGCTCCAGTTAGACCAGGTCGATCAGAAGAAATGACTGATTTAAGGACTTCGTAGCTAGGGTTGACGAGTCTCTGGGAAATGAGGGTTTGTTGAAGAATTTCGTTTTCTTCTGGTGCGTTTTTCAAGCTGAAAAGGATTTTGGAATTTTAGTCGTATAGGGCGATTCCTTGTTTTAAGAGCAAACTACTACAGTAAACCGATTTTTATATTTTTTTATTTGCCGAAAAATATTTATATTCTTTGGGGTTAAAATTAATTTTTAATTCTACATTTTTTCAAGATAAAAATTTTAACATTTTTACATAAATATAAAAATAATAAAGCAAATAATTTTTTTAACGATATTTATTTTCTTCAAATAAAAAAAATCATGAAAACAGATTGGTAGTTTTCTTTAAATTTGCAATTTTTAACAATTTTCAAAGAGATATGAACTTTGGTTTCCTCTTAAAATTAATTATTAAAAAAAAAAAAAAAACTAAAGTAAAATAAATAAAAAAGAAGAAAATTAAAAGTCCCTAGCAAATTTATTTTTTAGCAAATAAAAAAAAATTAAATCCGTTGAGTAGTTTTTTCGTAAAAAGTAATCCAGTGAATCATTAAAATTATGAGCTATTGAATGAATTCTTATTACTTGACAGAGCACTCGTAAATTTTCTGGCAGGTCTGACTGATATTTAATGCGATATCTTTGGATGTTTTCTTTTCCCTCCTCAAGATGTTAAAAGCATTGAGTACCGAGTTGCAACAACGTAGAACAACTGACGAAATATCACTTCTGTAAAAAATAGTACAAAAGAATGGGAAACACTAGTCATTATTACCTTAGACATTAAAATTGGAAGAGTAAAAATCACAAACCTAATGCAGTTATTTGAAAGCACGTATTGCATTGCAGAAAAAAGCCGCACTGTCATATTAAGTTTGAGATCCTTGGGAAAAAGTCGTAGCAAATTATCCAACAATTGGATCCTAATTAAATAAAGGATTTATTTATTTATTGTAGAGTAACTTAATATTGTATTTATATAAATAATTTTATACCATGGAATACATTCCACACTTGTGGCTAATTCCTCTACTAATTCAAGAAGGGCTGGAAGTCCAACTAGAACTCTTTGACGTTTAGTTGTTGGTTCGGTTCTATCTTCCCCTGTAAGGCCAATATGGTGCCAAACCCTGCTTGCCAGTTCGAGGATGTTCTTTTTAACCAGGACCGATTTATTGCTTAAAAATATTTTTTTTTCACAAATTATTATTTTTAATACTTAAAAATGTCGAGGGTTACATCTCAAGTTTTCGCGCCAAAACACATTTTTTCGAATAATTTGAAAATAACGCAAAATTTCGAAAAAGTACGAAG
>JAQGBM010000032.1:0-21723 GCA_034698405.1 Symphylella vulgaris | reverse complement strand
TTATTTATTGGAAAAACTGGTATTTATTTATATGGCCGGCGCGTCACGTAGCATATAGGCCTACCGCCTAACCATTATAGTGTATAGCACAAAAAAGCAGAATATCTTTGGTAAACCGAGTATTAATCAATTGTAAACATTAATGCATTCAAAAGCATTTCTATTATTTAATTATGATACAGGAAATCTGTTCTGTAGCCTATACATTTTATGCTATATATTTTAGACGAAATACTCATAATATTTATACAATACATTATTTTATACATTTTATTTATATAATTTTTCCATATAAAAAGTTGTGTAAAATCTATTATTAACTTTTAGGGGTCCTCTTAGAGAAAACCTGAAACAGGACACAAAACGGATTATTTTTATCAGCTTAAATACAGTATATCCGTAATGTTGAAGTAACTGCATTAGCTTTTAATGCATTGAATTCAACGATTACTAAGTTATATGATAGTTGCTAATAACTGATATAGAACAACGATATCAAGACCATAAACAGTTTGGGGAAAACTCTACAAGAGGCAAGAGACAGCTGAAACTGCCTCTTACAAAATTACTGAGACATTAATGACGACACTTAAAATGTGTCCAAGCTAGGAATATTTTGTAGTATAGGCCATATATTGCCAAGACAACTGAACTGAGACTCCCAATTACTGATGACGAAATTAAAGAGTTGTCGTACACATGTAATGAATAGGCTATAACTTACGTTTTTCTTCAAATCAAATAGTCATGGGGGGAGGATCTTATAGATAAATAAGACTAAGAAAGTTTATACTTACACATTCTGTTTTTCAATATCATGTATCAGAATAAAGTCAAACACGGTGAACTCTGATTCCCCGAGAGATTTTATTCCAATGTCTGTATAAAGAATCAATTCCTTTGGAAGTGAAACTACGTCTACGGTGACTGGTGATTTACTGAAACAATAATAGCTTACTTATTTCAACCAATAATTTTTTTACACAACTTAGACATAATTTTTATGGATATCTTACATTGATAAAGAAACAACTTCTTTAACTTGACTAGATAAATTAAATATCATTTCGACGCCACTAGATGATTGAAGTGGCCCATTAGTTTTTAAAAGGATTCGGACATCACGACCTATTTAAAAAAAAAGGAAATATATAGAATAAGCTTTAAATAATTGTAATTAATAAATGTCCATTGGGTCTATAGACTAAGTTATTTCACCAGTGTATACAAGTTACGAATGCGCATCATTCTGCACATCATCATCAGTGTTTCCGGTTGTCCTCTATGGCGGTTTAAGCTATATGACCGGAAGTGATTATGATATGAGATGTATTCCGCTACTAGATTGGTATAAACCCCGGCAAAATCGTCTATATAGGGTATAACCCAGTGCGGTATATAGTGCATGACATGATTGTTTGGTCATTTCATGCTGACAAGAAATAGTCAAGCTCGATCCGTCAGGGGTAATTGTCAAGGTCGATCCGTCATAGGTATAGGATGGGCGACCAGCTGTTCCCAAGCCCATCTCCGGCTAGCCCCGCTTCTATACCTATACTTGTAGGTAATTTACGAAGTATCCATACATAAACTTAGCCTTTGGCAAACCAAAAGCCCAAACCAAGAACGCAAAAGAGTAAAACTTTTGGTTTTACATACATCGGCTACGACTCTATGGAATCAAGGATGTTAATTAGAAGGACATGGAACAGATGTTCACACCGTGGCGCGCATGCGCGAGTTACTTTCTTGCATTTTAGCATTTCCTTCCAATTAGCGAGCGTTATAATGACGCAACTGAAGTTCATGTGCTCGCTAATTGGAGGGAAATGCTAAAATGCAAGAAAGTCGAACGCGAAAAGCGAACGAGCTGCGTACACAATAATAATAAGGCAGAAAGAATATTGCGTTTCTTGTCCTTAATCCTTTCTAATTAACGTCCTTGATACACGTGCATGCGCTCGCGAAATGTACTTATTAACATTAGGTCTATGGGACTTTATGACGCGAAATAGAGTGTTTTGTTTATTGTATAAAAAATAAACAAAACAATGACCAAGAATGAAAGTTTGATAAAATGTAATTTATACCTTTTCCTGATAGTTTAATTAAGGTTGTTGTGGCCTTTTAGAGAGCAAAATAAAACAATTCAAACAATTTTGAATTTTTTTCCTATGATAGATGAAACCTTTCCGCTGCTGTGATTTCCGTTTTAAAAATGATAGGTCATCGAATAAACTCGGGAGATATGAGGCCTAACCTAAAGTTGCCTAAAATAGTGGTCCTCCCATTGAAACCTACAGTATATGGCAGCTCTTTTATACAATATAACTCAAATAACTACTTCAAAAAATTCTGAAAAATTATCGTAAGATAGAACCCTTCTGATGAGGGGTGCTATTTTAAAAATGATAGGTCATTGAATTAATTTCGAAGATATAAGGCACTAAAGTTAGCATAGGCTTCAATGTAAGCTACGTCATATTTTACTCAACTTTAGAACATTAATATCTCCGGATTTTCCTCGATTACCCCTCATTTTTAAATCGGAAATCACAGTAGGTTAGAAGGGTTTTATCCAACATAGGAAAAAATTTCAGAATTTTCAGAATTATTTCATTTTTATGACGTCATTTTTTTTTTCAAAAGGCCCCAGGTATAGGCCCTACCTATGATTATTAATTCTTCATAAAATTTACTCTTTAAGAGGATTTGGAGTTTTTGAAAAAAAAAGTTTCTAAAAATAAATTACCTTCACACACAGCTGTTTTTAAACCTGCTATTATATTAATAGGTTTTGTAATAAATTTGCAGCACAATAACTTCATTGAACGGCTTTGGAATAACTAATAAAAATTTTATGGTCCCAATAATGAACAAGACAACAGACTATACGACCTGTAATGGAGCTTTAGTTCCCAGAATGATGTCTTTCTCACGCATAGGAAATTATCTAAATTAAGGAAGTGTTACCTATTTAGGCTACATTACGCCTATAACTGTTATACAAAGAAAATAGTGAGAAGTCTGATATTATGGAAAAAATGTGGTTTGATGCATTACTGAAGGTCGGGATTTCAATTCATTTATAGGAAAAATATAAATATTTTTTTTATATTAAATGAAAACTTGAACGATTCACGAAAAAAAAAGAGATTTAGTACTCGTAGGCCTATTCATGAGAACTGTTTTACTTTTGGAAAAAATGAACAAAGGATCATAAAGACAATGAGAGTATATAATAAGGAATCATACCCACGTAACACGCGTTTCACCCGTTTTATAGACGAAATCCACGAATGTCAACATAAACAATAAATATGCTCAGTGCGCGTGCTCTGTGAGCAGATTTCACTGCAGATTTACTTCCGCACGTAATGTTATTGCATGGTTATTGCGCGCGCTTCAAACAGGAAGTATCGCTGATGCAGTGATCGTGGATTTGGTCTATACATTTTTTAGCACGTGAACAAAAGTATTATTTTTCACGTGAATTGATCGCTTTTGACGTGTCTGACGTTTGAAACGTGCTGTCATATGGGGATCGCGCTTTATGAAAATGTCTTGTACATTACGCTGGCTGTGGTAGGAACGGTGGGAAATATAATCGTCATCTACGTCATAGCGAGACAGAAAAACTGCATGAACAGTTTGACCAATTGTCTACTGATTAACCTGGCGGTTTCGGATTTTGTGTTTCTAGTGACACTGTACGTTTACGAGATCACAGAATCTAATTGGATTATAACTTTTATAAATTGTAAGTATATAACATCTTTATTTATTTTAGTGATATGAGTTGGAAAATTTTCCGAGGGTATTTTTCCGGAAAATTTTCCCTATTTTTCCGGAAATTATCCGTTTATTTGAAAATTGAAATTTTATTTTTTACCAAATTGAATAAAATTTTTATCATATTGATAAATTCAGATCGTTTTTATTGAATTTCGCTTAAATAAACTTTTGAAAAAATAACAAGTTTTATAGAGTTTGAACCAATTTTTCCAAAATTTCCTGAAATTTCCGGAAAAATATAAATCGGAAAATTTTCCGATTTATAATAATTTTCCGGAAAATTCACATCACTAATTTATTTATTTTTTTCAGAAAATGTTCCAATTTTTGGATATCGGTATAAATGTTACTGTAAATAGTCCGAAGTTTGGTAAATCCTAGGTTTTGGTTTTAGGATTTACCAAAGTTCAGGCTCTTACAGTAACATATAAACCGTAGGCACACTGCAGTACCTAACCTTTTTATACTGTAATATCAAAGGGTGTGGATTATGGTACTTCTATGATTTCTCTAGTATGATTATGAGTATGACATTCATTTCCTATTATGCTATAACAAAGAGCAATCTTTACATCTTAAAACGTCTACTAATAATGTGATTCTATATCTAATATACCGTAAGTTAGTTGATAGTTTTGAACTGCCTGTTGAAAAGTTCGTCCTAACCTTAACTTTTCTAAAATTAACTTTACCTTTAAAACTGATGATGTGAAACTTGCAACTAAAGGTCGTAGCAAATACTCAAATACCAATAATTACGGTTCGGTATTACTGTCTTATTACGTCGACACCCGTGAAAAATCTCCCCAATTGTCTTACGTCGACATGATGCATGTCGACGTAAGACAATTAAGGCCATTCATTGACCTAGTGTTGACGTAAGTTTCGCAAGTCACGTACACGTTTACGTGCATTTATATCTCTCCATATACCTTAAAAGCTGATCACACGAGCGTTTTTTCCAGCGGTTTTTGACGCTGCGGCATGAAATCGCGTGGTTTTATTGGCCACTAAAGCACGTGCAATTTTTTTTGTCCAATAAAACTACGCGATTTCATGCCGCAGCTGCAAAAACCGCCGGAAAAAAACGCTCGTGTAATCAGGTTAAAAAAAAAAACATTTTCACAAATTTCTTGATAGCCTACTTTCATTAAAAAAATTTTTTTAATGGGACTTTTATTTAATGTAATAATGATTAAATTCTCTGTTTTCTCTAGACGGTGAGACGTCAACATGTTGATAAAGGAATACCGGATTCCGCTTCCCCTCACGGTAGACGAATACCGGATTGCGCAGCTCTACATGATAGCTGTAAGTACTTTTATCTACGCACATCATAACATTTTCCCGAATGGTTTCTTTTCATTCACGCGTTATTATTCGGGTTTTGGCATGGAACACAGGCATGGAACATAATAATGAAACAAAAGATGTAACAAAGAAGGCTGTATTATGTAAACATCTAATGTTTTAACTTATAAACATAAGTTGCTGCATGGTGATAGACAAATTTATAATGAGCAAAGTACCGTAAGTACGTCATAAACAACTCAATATTCTCCACTTGAATAATAATTATTATTACGAAAAACAGCCACCAGACTCGAGTTTAAGAAACTAAAGCTGCCTGATTCATTTTAGAGACGTTGCAATGTTAATCCTATGTAGCAAGAAAATTGTAAAATTTTCCCGAAAATAGAATAAATCTTTCTGCTAACTTGATAAAGAATTTTTAATGCGCAGGCTTTTTGCGCAACAAATGTACATGCATTTAATGTGCACGTGCGTATTATATTTCATCAAAATTCTTTAAGTTATCAAGTTAGCAGAAATAGACTTTAGATTTCCGGTTTAAAATGATATTTTCACCGCCAAAATTCGGGAGATTTTTAGGTTCTAAAGTTGCGTAAAATATTCGTTTTTCCATAGAAACTTATACAAACTTCTGGGACTTATATATCCCGAATTTCGGGGGTGACCCGGGTCTGCCATTTTTAAAAACGGAAATTTTACTCTATCGCTCGTACGAAAAATAAATTCACAACTTTCTTGATACTTTCATTTTTATAATGGGATTTCCTATATCAACCGATGCAACGTCCTTAAAGAAAAACATGTACTGAATAGGGGTTCACATAAACTGGGGCGATAGATTTCAAGGGGGCCCCCCCAAAAAAGGTTCAACTCGTGAACTCAACCTCAAACGGTTTTCTGTTTTGCAGAAAAAGAGCCGCGAAGAATCGCGAGGAGCGGGAAGCGGAGTGGAAATCCTAGTGAACGAGCCCTACTCGGACGGACCCGGAGGTTCGGGTCAGTACACGCACAAGATCTATCACGTCGGAAGCCACCTACCCGGTATATAACTTAAAATAAATTTCGCCTTGCACACACGAGTAGAGAAAATTGGAAAACACCCTTCCCAACTTTTTCTCCCTCACGTTTTGCAAAGAAATGTTTCCTCATTTCTCTCTACGTGTGTGCCAGGCATTTAAGGAAAACATTTTTTTTTATTAAAGTGACGTAGACATCTCTAAAAATAGTAATTAAAACTTAAAAAGATATTTATTTTATTAATCATTTTCACTAGTTATTTGCTTACAAACATTTATTTTTAACCAGTTATAATTTTTTTAAATAATCGTATTTTACACTTTTGAAGAAAGCAATCCCCCAAAGAGGCGTATTAGTATGCAGAGGCGTGGTTTAGGGGAAGTTCGAACGGAAGAAGTTCGCCAATTTTAACTTCGAACGGGTAATTAATAAGTTCGCCAATTTTAACTTCGAACGGGTAATTTCGAAACAAATTCGATAATTTTATCGATCGAATTTGTTTCGAAATTACCCGTTCGAAGTTAAAATTTGCGAACTTATTCCGTTCGAACTTAAAGTCGTTTGGTGCTATTCCGGCGAGTCGGCGACCCGTTTAGGAATGCCAAAATTGTAAAGAATTATATTTAAAAAAATTAATAACTCGATTAAAATGATTATTTTTAAGGAAATAAAAAGTGGAAATTTTACTAACTTATAAAATAAACATACCCCGGTATTTTAAGTTTTAATGTAAGTTAAGCTTAAATAAATATTTTTTAGAGATGCCCACACTTTAATATTTTAATTTGAATTTTTAAAAAACATTTGTACAGTACTTAACATTTTTCAGGGTGGTTTAAGGCGCTTCTGCCAAAATCAGCGCTCACGGTGGAGGAGGAAGCTTGGAACGCGTACCCGTACACCAAGACGCGTTACACGTGCCCCTTCGTCGAAAAATTCTGCCTGGAGATAGAGACCAAGTATGTGGACGACAGCGGAGAAACCGACAACGTATTTGCTTTGTCGACAAATGACGTCAGAACGAGACAAGTCGGTACGTCGACACTTTTCATTTTTCGTTCGTTAAGACCCCAAAGTTGCGAGTTCGAATCCATTCTTTTGCTTTTTTATAGTTTTGGAGGAGTTTTTTTTTTATAATCATCCTTATTCCCCTTGCTCTCTGCTCTTTAAATTAACCATTTAAAATTAAGGCTCAATTGCCTGTGAACCAAACGTCCTCTGAGTTCTAATCCCGGCTGAGGTTGGAAATCATTTCGGGATGGGTAAAATAATAAAAATGGCGGCTCTTTCGGATGAGATTTTAAACTTAAGTCTTTTCCTGTAGATCCTATTGCTCTCTGCATTATCCTTTAGAATAATTCCCTTTGTACTTAATTAATAAGGGTAATTAAAATCTCACTCCGTCGTCGGGTTATGACAAAAAAAAAAATAATATAAAAATGTGGTAACGTAATTCTTTTTGCAGACCTCATAGATGTAGTTAGGGACCAGCTTTACGGTGCGGACTATAAAAAAGAAGAGGACCCCAAGTATTACGCCTCGGAGCGAACGAAACGCGGACCTCTGAACGACCAGTGGATAACGGAATACTGGGACGAATGCCAGGGAAAAAACATGCCCCTGGCGGACGGGAAAGCTATAATGTGCGCTTACAAGTTGTGCCGAGTAGAATTCAAATACTGGGGAATGCAGAGCAAGATTGAAAAATTTATTCACGACGTTGGTAAGTTGAAAAAAAAATTAATTTACATAATTTAGGAGCCTTTTTTGCGTTTCATTTTTTTTTTATTTCGTTTCATTAATAATTTTTTATTACAAAGATATATAACATGAATTGTTAATTCCATTAAGTCATTAACATTAATTAACTTTATAAATATTCAGAAGTTTCAAAATGCGATAAAAAAAAATAATTCTTGGAAATTTCTGCTGCAACGAGGCTGGGTACGAGCGAAATCCAACTTTTCACAGAAAAATAAATACCCATAGGGCTTTACTATTTTATTTTTTGTAATATTTTCTTTATATTTTTATTATGATTAATATTTAAAGTGCCTGTAGCAAGGAATATGAAGTTTACATATTATGTGTAGCCTACAGTGTTCCCCCTTTCATGATGTATTTCCAATTTTTCAAAAGTTCCACTCCAGAGGCCCAAAAAACGCCCCCAAAAACACCTCACTCTGACGTCATCACCATTAAAATTCGGTTCTCTGAGTGTCAACTGTGGCAATATTGCATCAAAATGACATGCACAGACACCATGATACGATATCTCACCAGTTGGCAATGTTAAAAATTCATGGAACCGAATTTAAAATTCATGACGACGTCATAGAGAGCTGTTTTTGGAGGCTTTTTTTGGGGGCCTCTGGATGTTTGGAGTGGAATTTTTGAAAAATTCGAAATGCATCATGAAGGGGGAACATTGTACACATAATATGTAAAATTAATAAATTTTCTATGCTACAGACACTTTAAAAACCTGATGAAATATTCGCAAAAATTAAAAAAAATTTCTTTCCATTTTTTTTTTACAGTTATGTCTCAAATCGCCTCCGTTTTGACCTCTCTAGTCTCCGTATCCTGGGCCATGGTCTCTTACCATCGGTCCCTACGGTACTCCTTACCGGACAAACAGAACATGACCATAATTGGTACCACTTTCCAATTCCTATGGCAGCTTTTTATGGTCGCCGCCAGGGTGTTAGCCCTCGCACTTTTCGCATCCCGCTACCCACACTGGATCTTTCCCGTATGCCTGGTCCACTGGATTCTGATGACCGTTTGGGTAATTACCCAAAAAACCCGATTCTGCGAAACCAAATGTGAGGAGATGCTCTTCAATGGGGTAGTTGGAGTTATTTACGTATTCTGTTTCTTTAACGTTAAAGATGAGCAAACAAGGTATAAATATTTCGTTTATTACACCTTTACATTCGGGGAAAATGTTACATTGGTTATGCTATGGTTCCTAAACTGTTCCCCTAGTTTATGGTTCCGGATACCCGCTTTTGTGGGACACTTTTGCTCGTTTTTCGTGGGCCTGGTCCTAATGATGATTTACTACCTTTATCTACACCCTACTGGTAGCATTAAAATACGTTTAAGGCCTAAACGCGAGCATACCAGCATCTATGAGAACCATGACGGTACTAACCATGTAATCGGGGAAAAATATGTAAACGGTAATAGTAACAATACCGTAGTAAGGTTAGATAATTACAAACCCCGGAGGGAAGTGTTACCCGAGCATCCCGTATAACCTTGAATTTCCGGATTAATCCTGAAATAATCCTAAAAAAACAAAAATGGCGGATCGCCCGTTAGGCCTAACGTTAGGCTTAACTTAAATAAATAAATCTTATTAAAACAAAAACTCTTATCTAAAGAGTTTTTAGAATCTAGGTACCAAAGAAATGGTCACAAAATAACTCGAGAAAGGGTAGTAGATTGTTAATTAATTTGTACATTAATTATTTATTTATTTAATTTATTATTCAAAATATGAACTCATTAATTCGAATCCTAATTAATTAAAAACTCTGATCAATTTTTTTTTACTTTAAAGTTTAAACCATTTAATTATGTTAATAATAATCTCATTAAATAAGTTACTATACGATCTGATTTTTAATAATTTAAATAATCAGAAATATATAATTAGTTCCTAAAAACGATTTAAAGGGTAGTACTTTAGGCCTAATTATCACAGGGATAAATTTCATGCTTTTTTAGGCCCTATTTAAGGACATTTTCGGGACCTAGGCCTAAAATAGCCCTGTGATAATTAGCAAGTACAGTTTTTGTAGATCTATTATAAGTCATACAGGATATAGAATCTTTCATACCATTCCTCTAAGGAGGGTTACTAATTAAATTATTTAAACTGTAGGGCAGTAAATTAATTATTTAGTTAAGACGTTGGATTGTGGATAGGAAATTCCATGTTAAAAATGAAAGTATCAAGGAAATTGAGAATTTTTTTTTCCTAACTTGTGATACGAGTAAACCCTACTGATAGGATTTCCGGTTTAAAAATTAAATGTCACCGCCGAAATTCGGGAGATACAAGCCCCAGAAGTTTTTTTAGGATTCTATGGAAGCTAGAACATTTTTTTACGCAACTTTAGAACCTATAATCTCCGGAATTTCTTCGGTGACCTATCATTTTTTACCTGAAATCTCATCAGAACGGTTAATTTACTATTATATCCACAATTAATTTTCTTGATACTTTCGATTCATGATCCAACGACTTTAATTAATATTTTACATTAAATTATTTGCCCTTAGAAATATTTCTGAACAAATTATTCGATATTTTAATGATTAAGTAATAATCTTTTATGACCAGTCAAATATTAAGGCTTAAATTAACACTAAATTAGGAATCAAATTGTTTTTATTATTAATTAATTTAATTATTAAATAAAATATGAGTAGATTAAAAAACTGTCGATTTTTACCTATAAAGCATTGCATGCAGCTAATTAAATTAGGTATTTAATTAATTACCTATTAATTTAAATTTAAATCAATTTAAGACACTTTAAATTATTCTTTTTAAAGATATTTCTGTTCTCTTGGTTAATTAAGCCTGTTAAAAACGGAATAAAAGCAACTTTCCAACAATAAAAGTATCAAGAATATCCATTACCTTGTAGAATTCTTATATTTTAAAGTAACTTATTTCAGAAATACAATGATTTTGAAGCTCTGATTGTATTTTTGTACATAGGCTTATTTTTAAAACTAATGTAAAAATATCAGCTCTGTAAGGTATCAGATTTTCATAATTCTTATAACGTTGGATAGGGTATCAATCCGTCTACTTTAACCCTAAGGCTGAGGAGGGAGATATTTTTTCCAATTAATTGTTTTAATTGTAACTTTTTTTTAACTTTAATTTTATCAGGCTATAACTTTATAAAGCTCACTTTTTATGTTGATGTAAAACTATAAGAACAAAAATCCATGTAGGTTCAAATTAGTTAGTAATTGTTCTTTTAAATTAGTCTAGTCCACTTTTTTATAATAGTCCAAAATTCGTAAAAAAAAATATTACTTAGTGTGACAGAGTTTGTATGCTGTCTTCCATTTGCTGTAGTAATTATTGAGAAAATGCGAGTTTAAAATTACGTTTTAAACAATAATTAAGTTAATTTGCAAATTTGTTAGACCTAGATTTACTTGTTAGGGATAATAATTAATGGAGATAAATTAACCCATGGGTTTAACATATTAAGTTAATTGACTTACCTCTACTTAAAATTAAGTGAATAACAACCATGAAAATATTACACCGATACAGCGAGTCTGGTTACTTAGAATTTATTTAAATACCAAAATACTTTAAATAAACAACTAATTTATAAAGTTAAACAATAAATAAGACCTACTCCATATCAAAATTTTATTTTAAGCACCTTAAATATTAAACTAGAATTAATTCCAGAATAATAATTAAACTAACATAGATATAGCAATACCTTACAATTTACTAATGGTAGAGTAAGTTACAATAATACTTTAATTAAAATAATAAAATTACCTAGAGTGGACCAGCTACAATTTATATCTGAACTGTTTTTTGACCAATTAAAAAAATTACGAAAATTTTGAATTTGGTTAAATTTAATCTCTGAGAAAGTATAAAATGCATTTTTTAGATACAGATTTTAAACGCGAGAAATAATTATTTTAAAAAATAATAAAATAATATTGTAGAATTTAATGATCATTTTATGTGATTTGAAAATAATGATTATTTTTCTTAAAAAAATACCTATAAACAACTTATTTGACGTAGCGATTTTAGGGAACTTTAATTATTAAAAGCACGATCACCGAGCTTTAATAGGTGAAATAAATCATTAGGAGGCTGCAATTTTTTTAAATCACTGCCCATTGTATTTGGTAGAGGAGAAATTAATACTCACGTTCACAAGTTACATGGTACAAGTTACAAGTTTACATGATTGTTGCCTAGGTTAAAATTTACATGCATGCTACGTTGCTACATGTTTACAAGTTACCTAGGTCAAAATTTACATGTTTACAGTTATCTAGGTCAACATTTACATGTTTAGGCCTACAGTTTCTAGGTCAAAATTTAATGAACTACAAGACTTACCTATGAGGTCAAAATGTACATGCTACATGTTTACAAGTTACCTAGGTCAAATACATGTTTACAAGTTACCTAGGTCAAAATTTACATACTACATGTTTATAAGTTACCTAGGTCAAAATTTACATGTTTAAAAGTTACCTAGGTCAAAATTTACATGCTACAAGTTTACAAATTGTAGTTAATGACATAATTATGACAGAAATATCCATATTAGGCTATATTTACAAAAGTAGCCTAACTAATCAACATTAAATAATAATAATAATAAAAAGTTTAATTAACCTGCTTAATACAATCAATTTAATATAATAATAACTAAGTAATTCCGAGGTGGTAAAGTAACAGTATTTTATCAAATTAAATTAAATCTATTTTACATACCAACTGTAATTTAATTAAAAATAGAGAAAAATACCTATTTTATTGAAAAAATTTTCCACCATTTGCCTCGATGACCGTAAATTAAACCTTATAAATCTGAGGTTTTTACGTGAATTTATCACTCTAAAATAAAGGTAATAGTGCACAAATTCAACAATAACTTAATAATAATGTAAATAATGAAATTATGGTAACTACTAACATTGTAAAAGTTAGGATCATATGAACAATTTGGTTTTAAACTTTGTATAAATTTGGTTTTTTTTTTCAAGCCATACCTATTGTATTTTATGCTGATTTTAGGCTTAGGGACAGTCCATAAATACAAGCCTATAGAAAGGCGCAAATTTTAAAGATTGGGGGTTCTAAACTTATCTAAAGGTACTAAAGTTACAGGTCTAAGAAGGGTAAATTTTACGATTTTTAGGATATTAGAAAATTCTTGGGGTTTGGGTGGTTCTTGATTTGATAAATCCACTACCAGTACAATAATTTAACCAAATTATTCATATGATTTTAACTTAACTGAAAGTAGTACCAAAAATAAAAATAAATTGTAAATTACAATAATCTAAAATACTTATTAATTTGCCCTCTATACTTTGTATAAAAAATTATTTTTTAAATACTATAATATTTCATAAATTTACAAGATTAACAAAGCAATAAGAAAATTTTCCTGCCAACAAATGAGTTTAAAATCTTTACAAAACTAATTTCTGCACTGACTTTAAATGGGGATCTAAATTTTCCTAAATAAGTTACTGGAAATAAGTATTGAAAAATAGCGTAAACCTAATGAGGTTTACAATATTTTAAAAGTAACATTCCCAAAATACTACTTAGATCCAAAAATAAGTATAAGTTAAAGTGTAGAACTTACAATATTAATTTGTTCTAAATTGAAATAAATCTGGAATAATATTTTCTTTAGTGTAAACTCCTAAAATAATTAATTTTATTAGGAAAATTTGTATTTATCAAATAATGAAGTAACTTGACGAATAATTATTAACTAATTTATTAATGTTCCGAAGTAGGACTTACATATTTGTAAATATTAATTGTAAAATAGTATCTTATGTGTGGTAGGTATTTAGAAAAATTATTTTGATTTTTATTGACAATTTCCTTGCATGGTCCTTTATATTAATTTTGGAAGGAACCAGATTTTTGGATTTTTTTTTTTTTTTTGTTAAATACAATTTTTAGCTCATTAATAATTTACACAAAACACTAAAATAAAACTGTAAAATAAAAATATAAATTATGGTACCGTAAATTAACCGGTGATAATAAATATTAAGAGTTACCCCAAATTATGGCAATAAGAATTTACTTGCTGGGTATACTCGTAATGATAAAACTAATGGAAAACTAAAAACTATTGCAGTTGAGGCCGGTAATAAGTTAACTTACTTGTATTTTAAAGCAAACCCCATATTTTAATCAACTTTGTAATTTTATTTTTGATAAAAATTTGGGGGGGGGGGTTTGGTTGGTAATTTGGGACAATGAATTTAGATATTTAAAATAAAGTCCAGGGATAACATAATTATGTTAATTAATATGTTTAAAAAAAGAGATAAAAAGCAAAAATGCTTCCCAAAAATTTAAGTACGGTATCAAATATTTGAGAAAAAAAAATGAAATTTTTACAAGTTAATTAAATAAATATTACAGAAATAATGAAAACTTTTACAATAACTGAGCTTTCAAAATTTAATTAAAATAAATTTGTGTTAAGGTAAGGGGTTTGCTATTTACCGGTACAACTACTGTAACATAAATATGGTAATTAAGTCGACCTTAAAATGATCTCTAATTTCATTAAACATTTGTAATCATCTTGCGCATGCTCATTGTAAATAAAGTTTTGAACTAAGTGCCATAGATAATCATTCACCCCAGCTGCACTGCTAACTGCATTTTAAAATAATTAAATTTTTTGTTAAAAAAACCTTAAATTAAACAATAATTTGTATGTGATAAAATCTAACACATTTATTATACCAAGTATGGCAGTAAGGTGAATATTTTTAGCAACTAAAGAAACCTAAAATATCCCGAATTTCTGCCTAAAATAAAGTGCTAGGCCTATAAAATTTAGAAATTCTGGGATAATAATTATTAAGCTAAATTTGGAAATTATTAAATTATTGCCATGCCTGGTTAATAAGAAAATTAAGAGCATTCAAAGAAAATTATACAAGCTAATAGTTTAATTTACATCCACTAATAGAATATGTTAATAGTGATCAAATATTTGTATAATTATTTTATTTTATTTTTTCATCTTATTTTTCGTAGTTTGTTTGATTGACAGAGATGAACATATAATTATATTGTACAAAATAAAAATTAGTATGAAATTTTAGAATGTTATATTAGCCTGATTAAAAATTATTTAATAAAATAAATAAGATTGATATGGATCTTTTTTGTGTTTGTTCATGGTAGGTGTGTAATATTTCCATGGTTTGTTCAATAAATTCGATCGATACATATAGGATATCGTCCAACATGTCAAAGCAATTCCGTGTCTGACTTATATTCTCTGGGTCCTACAGGAAGTCCGTGTCGAACTTCTTTCTGTAGTAGGTATTTCGTGTCGAATTTTCTTCCGTTATTCCTAGATTGGGACTCTTTACATTTGAAAGTTTTGAACTTATTTGTTCGGGTTGGGGGCATGGCATATCCATAGAACTTGTCGAACTTATATCGACTAGAGAAAGAGGTCGGTCTTATTTCGTGTCGAACTTAAAGTTATGAGGCCGCTAAAGCCATATTCTACCACCGACCCCATTCATTCAACAAGTTCGACACGGAATTAGTCCGACCTCAGATCGATATAAGTTCGACAAGAATAAAAAAGTCAGATTCCGATTATACGACATTCTTCGACCACTGAAATGGCAGAGCTGAGTATGAATAGGGAAGGTAGCCGTGCGTATAGGCTGTTTGGCGGATAATATTACGTAGGCTATACGGTTTGGCTTTCTACGTATTTCCCACTGGTATTTCTATTCCTTGCTGAATGAAAGTAGGGTTCACATCGTTTATTTTAAAATTGGCTTTATTGATATTACCATTTTTGAGAGTACGTAAGTTACAGTACGTATTTAGAAATTAGTCCAATTATCTTTTTTTCAAAATATTAATCATAACTCGAAAATCAATTTGGCTAGAACAAAGGGGTTCGTTTTGTACTTCTTCGGAATCTGCGTCGATTAGGAGCATGAAGTTTTCATTTTCAAGAAGGAAAAAGTTGAAAAACCATTGAATTCCTCGACCCCAAAAATCTTGAAAAATCGACCAAAAATAGATTAAATTCGGGTATTTTCACATAGGACCTCATTTTTCCATTTCCATTTTTTTTTCGCCAAAGGCCCAAAACCGATCCCCATTTTCAAACGCCATACCAAATCTCTAAAAATGGACTCAAAATCTATTTCGCTAATTTTAATTTTTTGTTATAGGGGTCGATTGGTCCAATGTTATGATCCCTCTATCAGCACGTATATTTTCGGAGATAATTATGAATAATTATTTTTGAAGTTTTTAATGCTAGTAATAATTATTTTTGATCATCAATAATGCATTCTTCGCACCTAAGATATGGAGAATAATTGGTGCCTAGAGATGAGTAGAGACTAGCGAATAATGATATAGCCTACACTTATAAAAATTGAAATACTGTATGTAGCCTACTTACATCAGACAATGCTAATTATGACAAGTTAGTTAAGGAGATATTATTTTTTCAAAATTTGGTGTAGGCCCTAGCCTAAACGTGAACATGTAGCCTATATTCATTATTTTAAAGTGTGGGCATCATTAAAACATTATTAATTTATTTTCTTCCAAACATTTATTTTTAACCAGTTAATAATTTTATTAAATAAGCGTATTTTACACTTTTGAGTAAAAGCAACTCCCCAAAGAGGCGTTTTAGTAAGTAGTAAGTTATCATACAGAGGCGCGGTTTAAGGATGCCGCAATATTGTAAAGAAGTATATTTTAAAAAATTAATAACTACTAAACTAATTATTTTTAAGAAAATAAAAAGTGGAAATTACTTACAAAATTTTACATTAAACGTATATGTAAGTTGTAAGTTAATAATTTTTAGATTCCAACACTAGGCTATTAAATAAACACAACAGATACAGATATTTTAAGTTTAAAAATTCTTTATTGAATAAAAACAAAACGTAAAATGACTCAAATTGATATTATAATGGTTTAAAAGAAATTATAGTTCTGTACAGAGTAAAAGTAACACATATTTTAATACCATTTTTGTACTACTGTAACTTCTTAGGTTAAGTATTTAAAAACGTATTATTTTATTAAAAATGAATGGAAATGATGAACAACAAATTGTTTTACTATTTTTATATTTCTGGCATGATTTGATTGAAAGTTTAAAGTATTTAAAAAAAACCTTCTTAATAATTTTTAAAAATGCATTGATCATGTAAATATTTCGAAATTTTCGAAACATTTTAAAAGTTATAGCCTACAGGCAAATATAATTTTGTAGCTCAGAAAAAAAATGGTCAACAATAATTATTGGTCTGTCTGTGACGGCTTGGGTGATCAGGATATAAGCTGAAATTTGAAAAATAATTTAATTAATTAAAATTTAAAACGTACTGTAAAATTTAAATAATTAAAAACTTACCGATCGTACAGAGTCTTTAATAAACGTCTTTCGATCTGCTAAATCAAATTCTGGGTATGCAGCATAAACCTGTAAACGAAAATTAGGTGTTTTAAAATCAAAATTCAGGTAAAAAACCGTCGAACCGGTTCAAAAAAATGAATTGTTGGACCCAGAACAGATTTTTTTTAGTACCATATTCCTAAATTTCTTTTTAAAAGTTTCAGTAAGGCCCTCTGAACTTCAGCAACTAAATATTATTCCAAGTACCTTGCTTGGAACCGAAAGTTTTGGAACTGTGAAAACCGTTACTTTATAAATTAAAAGATCCTGAACCAAAAAAAAAAAACGGGAATATTTCGGAACCTTAGGAACCGTTCGAAGATATACGGTAATAATTTGAGACTTACTTGTTTACAAATGGTTTTCATGGTAGTTTCTTCCAGATTTGCTCCATCCAATATTTTCTTTATGAGGGTCATAATTTCTGCATTCTAAACAAATTTCAAAATGTTATTACTGTAACTGTAAAATTTGTTAAAAGCTTTACCGTAAATCTTATTCAATTAAAAAGACTTTAAAATCCTTACCGTTGGGGGTGCTTTGGACTTTTTCTTCAAGGGCTCATCATCTGAACTAACCTCATCGTCATCATCATCCGAAATAGCTGTAATTTAATAAATTATCATAAATTAATAATAAATTTGGTGGAAGTACCAATTAAAATTCAATTTTTAACGGTATGTCTATCATCCACATCGAAATTTGGGTCACTTTCTGTGCGTCAACACACTTTTCACAAGCTATGACGTAATTAAATAAAAAATGTACCGTTGGAAAGCTCAGTTATTCTTGTAGAGATCGGTAAATGTCGCATTTTCTTAAAATGAATTTTACTACTGTATTTTTAAAAAATACCATGTTAGTTTTTTATAAAAAAATAAAAAGAGTGTACATTCAATTTTTGGCTCTAATTTACTTAAAAAATAATTATTTTAAATTTAAAATATTAAAATACATTTTAAGAGAATATAAAATTTACCGATCCCTACAAAAATAACTGAGCTTTCCTATGGTATATTTTTTATTAAAATTCCTTAGCTTGTAAAAAGTGTGGTCACGCTTTTTGCCCTTAAAAGGGCTGTTTTTTATCTTCTTTTTACTTGCTCATGTAGAAACATCACAGAAAATGACCAATATTTCGATGTGGGTATTGAACATGGACTTAAAAGGGATCCAGCGACATCGCTCCAGTTGACAAAGTTTAACGTTCAGGGGAAAGAGACTGCATAAAAATTGTAACTTTAACTAACCTCGCTTTGCCTTTTTAGGAGGGGGCTTTGGTTTAGGCGCTTCTTTCTTCTTAACCGATTTTTCTGGCTTCTTGGGAGGTGCCTTTTTGGCCTGTTTCTTCTTTTTTTCCTAAATTATTTTAAATAATTAGATAATGTCCATCAAAATTTAGATCCTAGAAGTTAAGGACGTTGGATCGTGGATGACCAGGTATGAGAAAATCCCATGTTAAAAATATAAGTATCAAGAAAGTTGTCAATTTTTATTCACTAAGATAACTTAGAATAAACCCTAATTCTGATGAAATTTCCGTAACTTAAAAAATGTCATTTTACCGAAGAAATTCGGGAGATAAAAGGCCCATGGTTTCTATAGAAGCACGAATATTTTACTCAACTTTAGAACCTAAAAATCTCCGGAATTTCTTCGTTGACGTAACATTTATAAACGAGAAATCTCATCAGAACGGTTTTTACTGTGTAGGCTATTTCTTGATACTTTCTATTCACGGTCCAACGTCCTTTAGTCCATGTGGAATACACACAACGAAATTTGGGTCATTTTCTGTGCCTGACCACACTTTTTATAAGCTATGGAATTAAATAAGAAAATATACCTTGGGAGAGCTCAGTTATTCTTGTAGGGATTGGTAAATTTCATATTTTTTTCTTAAAATGTATTTTAATATTTTAAAATAATTTTTAAAGTATTAAAAAAAACCCAAAAATTGAATGCCTTCATTTTTTTTTACTTTTTTAAATAAAAAACTGTAGCATGGTCTTTTTTTATTATTTAAAATTATTAAAAAATACATTTAAAGAAAATATAACATTTACCGATCCCTATACAAATAACGAGCTCTCCTACGGTATATTTTTTATTATTAAAATTCTATAGCTTGTAAAAAGTGTGGTGACGCACAGAAAATGACTCAAAATTCGTTGCATGGGTATTCCGCAAGGACTTAATTGAGGAATTTACCAATTTTTTGTACTTACTGATTCACTGTCAGATTCCTCACTTTTTTCCTCTTCACTTTCAGACTTATCCGATTTTTCAGACTTTTCTTCTTCCTCAGATTCATTCTTTTCTGACCCATCTTTATCTCCATTCTCCTCATCATCATCATCACTTTTATGCTCTGAATCATCAGCATCATCATTGTCATCATCTGAAGATTTAGACTTTTTCTTTGAAGCTGCCTTCTTAGACTTAGTTGAGGACTTTCTGGACTTTCCTTTAGGTCCTCTCTTCCCTTCTCCCTTTTTGGACTCTAAAAACCAAAATTTGATTCATTTATTAATTTTCTTAAGGACACTGGATAGTGAATCCAAAGTATCAAGAAATTTCTTTACCCTCCCCCCTCCCCCCATAATTTAAACCCTTCTGATGCGATTTCAGGTTTTAAAAATGATACGTCACGGCCCAAATTCCAGAGAATATAGGTTATAAAGTTGCGAAATCAGAAGAGTTTAATCACAACTTTCTTGATACTTTCATTTTTAACATGGGAATTTTCTATACCAGCCAATCATCCACTATCCAACGTCTTTAATTATTAAACTCTCATCGGAAAGATCAGCTCTTCTAAAAAATTACCTTCCACCCAACCAAAAATCTTACCAGCCTAAGCAGGGATTAAATAATACCAAAATCTTACTTACTTGATCGTTTGGCCTTAGGTTTTTTTCCAGAATTCTCAGGTTTCATTAGGAAATCCATTAACCTTTCCACAATAGCTTCTTTAGTCCCACTTCGCTCCAAATCCAATACCTGGCACAGGGTTTTAAGATCTGGTAGGAATAGCCTTAAATCAACAGAATTAATTCCACAATTATTATTAAGTTAATTATTAAAATTGGTAAAAAAAATGTTTAAAGTAAATTCTTACTTAGCTATTGCTGCTTTCTTTTTATCATATTCAGGGGTAGATTTCTCAAAGGCAAAACCAGAGAAAATTCTTATGTTTTTCTTTACTTCGGCAGCCTAAACGATAAGAGTATCAAAATATAAATTGGTTATGAAACAGTGAACCTTTTTGTAAGTCCATGTGGAATACGCACAACGATTTTTTTGCAAATTAATAAAAAATATACCGTAGGAAAGCTCAGTTAATCTTGTAAATTTCACATTTTCTTAAAAATTATGATGTATTTTACTATTTTTAAATAATTTTTAAAAAGACCATGCTAGGCCTACAGTCTTTTTTTAAGTCATAAAATAAAGGGGCGTGCATTCAATTGTTGGCTTTTTTTTACTAAAAATATGACATTTACCAATACCTATTCCCTACAAGAATAAGTGAGCTTTCATAAGGAAGGCTATAATTTTTATTAAATTCCATAGCTTGTAAAAAGTATGGTCACTCACGTCAGAGAAAATCAGGGTGGCGTTTTTTCCGGACAAAACAGTTTTTTCCAGTCCAGTGGAAAAAAACTGGTTAAAACCGGAAAAAACTAAAAACGGGAAAATTCATAAAATTATTCGGAAAAAATTAATGGGCTATATATGTAAAAATTCTTAAATTAGCTATTTAGCAGAGTTACATTGTAAATTGAAAAAAAAAAAAAATCAGTATAAAATTGCCAATAAAATAATGTTTTGCTACAGATACAGTTTGGTTGGTAGTGTACCATCCTATTTCCCTGCAGTCCTAATTTAGTATACCGGTAACCTAACTTTAGTTTGGCGAGTAGAAATTTTTAAAATAATGTTGAATGTGGACTGAGCACTGAAGATCACTATTTTTAAGCTCAGTAGGACTGTAGGGTACTAGGCCATATAATATGACAGCGGCGTATTAATATAAAAAGGCCCTAAAAGTTTGTATACGTTTCTATTGGAAACATCAATATTTTAGACAACTTTAGGACCTAAAATCTCCGGAATTTCGAGGGTGACCCATCATTTGTAAATCCGAAGAAATCTCATTAGAAATGGTTTAATTGGGGGGGGGGTCACAATTTTCTGATTAAATCGCAGGAAAATTATGTAATTTCTTGGATTTTTGCACGTTCTCGTGGAATTCGGCGGATTATTTGCACGAAGAAATACACGAGCATCCAATAATTACCAAAATTGTCCCGCGATTTTTGATTCATTTTAACTTGACACTGACTTT